>JAMPIV010003512.1:0-299557 GCA_024509875.1 Oreohelix idahoensis
GGTTGATGTTAATACAGTTTGGTGTTAAGAAATCTTAGTATACTGAATGAGGTCAGCTGTGAAGGTCCCTGAATATAATAAATATTAGAGTAAATTTCCAGGGCACCTTTCTACTACCACCACTATGATCTCATTCAGACTTATTCTAGATAGAATGTAAGATGACTACGTTTGGTGTCTAGGGTTATGAAATGTTAGTGTAAGGTTGCATTAACCAACTAAACATATAAAAAATTACACAATTTATTTTATTATCTAATACAACACAACAGTACCACGACAATCACATACAAACTACACTTTAAAAGACTATCTTTAGTAAGTCAGTGGTTGAAAGTCTGATAAAGTTAATATTTTCAATTTATTGTCCTGAATCTGATTTATTTGGAATCAGGACTGACAATTAATAGTGAAATCATAGAAATTAATTACATCAATCAATTTACACAATGGGTCTTCTGACCATAATACACATATTATTATATAAAGGTGTAGTTGTATTATCTAACTGAGGTGACTTCTAGTATACACTGGTTGATTGTTTATTATCATCATCTCTGCATGTTGTTTGTAAGTTTTTGTGGACACTGATGGAATGTTTATATCACTATTCCCAGTTTCTTATTTGTAATATAATGTTAGTTGAGCGATCAGGTGCCGAACATGCACCTATCTTTGTAATATGATGTAGGACTCTTCCTGCACTTCGCTGAACGACAACCTTCAGCTCCCACTTCTTCAAGAATGATGGTGGTTTACAGTTGTCTCCGAAAAAGGCAAGACTGTGGCATGAATATATCGGCCCACTGTAGTCTGGCACCAGTTATTGACAGCAACCAAAACCCTCTGAAATCAGAAGGATATGCCTCCTTCGTAATCAACAGCCTACAATAATATTCAACAACCAGTACAGGCACATTACAAACAAACATGCAAGATCAGCTCTTTACGACAATCCCTTTCACCAGTTTCTTTTGATGTGACCAGGTATACCAGTATTCCTCTCCCCTAATAGTTACAACGCCTCTGCAATTCCAGCAATAATCTGTTTTCTATATAATAGGATAGGTATTATGCTCCTGATGATAATCCTATATAATTTAGTTGGTCTACACCTCTCTGATAGTCTTTCATATGCTGGATCAATCTCTAGACTCTGTTTTGAGTCTGCCATAGACTCACTTACTTACAGTCTTATGTTAGTATTTCACATTCAAAATTTATTTTAAATAAAATGTTAAGAAAATCAATGTTACCACAGATGCAAGGAAATAACACAAGTAAACGATGACTAGGCAATAGAATATGGCACATTTTCGATCTGCCCTATGTCCAGGCTGTTCCTATGTTAGAAAATTTCTCCGCCTGCTCTCATCGATTTTGCTTTACACAAAATTTACTTGAAATGGCAGTGAACAGTCCCCGTTTCGTACCAGTATCTACTATTTTGTCCAATGGGACCATGTTTACATTTATTTTTGAATCTATCGTTTCAAATAACAACTCCCAATATGTTTCCAAGGCAAATATATTTTTAGTTTTAGGTCAACCAATCATACTTCGCCTTCCTTTAAAATCCACCCAATCAAATATCCCGTACCTTTTAACCTCATTTACCCAAAGTCGTTTTTTCAAAACATGCCATAAAAAATTACAAGCAGGCATGATCTTTACTTGACAGTCTGGTCGGATCCACTATAGTATTATGGCTATAATTAGTTAATTAATGGACTATTTGCTTAACTATTACCGTATTCTTTGTCAACAAGTCCTAAGGTACACGAATATACAATTTATATGGGACTAGTTGGCTTGGTTCAGAAGTACAAAGTTTTTTTTTTCTAAGTTAGTGTTTGTTTTTTTAATTCTTTTCCATGTGCTGTCTTCTCTATTTACATGATAATTACGTCCTTTGAAATAAGAGCTAAGGTTGTTTTTGTGACACGAGTTGTCTACATGTTCTAACTTTTTCCTCGTATTTTGTGGAAACCCCTAAGGCAAGGCTTGCCCCTATGCTAGTATTGGCTTTTAGTTTAAAATCAATGCGAAACGAATTAGCATTTCATCTACCTTTCCCCTCCTCGTTCCACAATGCATTTTTAGGCACATATTTTCTTAGAACTAGGAAAAGTGATTATGTCAAGGACGAATTTGAAAAATTTGGGTACCGTTTTGTTCGGCTATTCGTTAGCAAATAATAATCTGAAGGCGTAGGCGATACCAACAGTTCTAGCAGAAAATTCTTTTATACTTTCTTATTTTGCCGTTCTGCCCTATATTGTTATATATTAATTTAGATTTTGTATTTAGAAATTCACTACAGGTACCTCCGAAATTGGCGAGTATCTGCCTGAATGGCGAGGGACACCTGTCTCTGTACAAGAAAAAAAGGGATACTCACGTAAAAATCAGTCTCAGGTTAGACAACATACTAACCTGAGATTTCGCCTCGAGTAACAGCGGGCGTACGCACACAGAAATATAGTTGTAAAGGCGCCCAAATACTTCGATCTGTCACTTTTAATTTTGGAATTCTTTGTCCGATACTTCTCTCTGGCTACTAGGAGTTGTTACTTGACGTTGCTGAAAATGCAGTCTCATTTGTGTCTTCGATTTCTCTAGATTATATTTCCATTTCTCAGTCAAAGTCCCAGATGGTATTTCCGGCCAGCTTTCCAATGAGAGATAAAGTTTATTTCAGGCTCTCGATTTAGACCAATCCTGTTTCTTTAGAACTATGTAGGTCGGGGTATTAAATCGTTACTATCCCCCGCGTGTTTTAAAATGTCAATTTTGAAATTTAAACTCGTGACCTCTTTCAAATATGGCAGTAATACTTCCGATTGCATTTGTGCAAACTCACAAACACATTGGTGAACTTATTTCCTGGCTAATATCTTTCCCAACATAATTTCCCCATACAGGTTATCTGTATTATTGATGCAGAGATGGGCCGTCGGAAGCTATTACATATTATCACCTGTGTTTACGTACATCTCCCAGACGAATTTCCCAGACTAACAGTCTGGCTTTCTCTCCGTCGATCGTGCGAGACAACCTTGTGTCAACAATGACAGTCTCTATCAAAGGTGGCTAGATGACTTAAGTGATAAAAGTATTATTCGCTGACCTGTCTAATTAGTCTTGTCATACTACGATTCACGTGGTGAAACGTAAACAAGTCTGGGAGTGACTAGGTAAGAATGTAGGTGCATAAAATATGCCAAATAATAGAATGATGAGTGTGGAAAATGAAGAAATTAATCGGTAATGCTGGAGAGAACGAAGATTGTAGAAGGACGTACACAAATATCGTCACACTGTTAAAGCAGTATTCTAAGTAATAAGTGTATATAGTTAGACCATACTGTCTTTTGTATTTGAACAACCACCCTAATATAACCGACAACATTTGTGGTTGAACCGTGCGCGCCAAGACGAGGCAAAATTGTATTTAAAAGAAAAAGCAGGATTCGTAGTGAATGAAGTTTCCTAGTCGGATTGTCTGCTTCACCACATGTGGATTAAACGAACAAACTGCTGAGCATGTTCTACAGGATTGTCCTCTGTACGACCAGTTAAGAAAGATATACTGGCCCAATGTTTCAACACTAAAGTCAAAGCTGTTTGGAGCTAAAGAGGAACTCCAGACAACGGTCGAGTTCATCTGAGAACTCATCTGACGGTGTAAACATCAAAGATGCGATCGCAAGAAGAAGAAGAAGGATATAGGAAATACGAGCGTTTCATCTGTCATGCCTTCCGAGGAGTTTCTGAAGTTATATGATGGAACAAAGCAGCTAAGTTTGTGTTTCTGCCGGCACATAGCAGCATCATACAACAGAGCAAAACTGTTTTCTCGGTATGTTCCTATCACTCCTGACTTTACCAGTTAAAAAGCTTTTCTACTGGTATTTGATGTCAACTGAACTTTCACACACGTCTCATTTACTTTTGGGTAATTTGCTGTCTGCTTTTTTAACTACCCATATTTAAGGTTACTTGAGCTTTGTCAATTTCTTGTATTTCAAATCTCTGTTGCTAAAAATATCTTTGGTCAACTCATCGTAGAGTAGCGTGACCATTTGTCCTCTTTTCCCCGGATTTGTCCTTTTTTGACTTTAAGATTGGGCACCGGGCGGCTTTTTTTTTCTTTTTTGTCAATAGTGCAATTAGTCCGGCGTTTTCCTCTCGGAGATTGAACATGACTTTGAAGAGGTCTATCTTTTGCAAATATGTTCTTTAGGGAGTATTTTTTAAGTAAATATGTATCGAGTTACATAGAAATATAGTTCAGTTGTTGAAGCACAAAACTGTATTAAATCTGTCATAGACATTCTTAAGCAATGCTTTTGTCTAGAAAATTCCGAATATGCTTGTTAAAAAAAGAAGAGGTGGACTTGGTAGTTTGTGTGACAAATTTTATGAAGTTTTCATTACTTGTTTAGAAGACTTAGAAAGATCGATGAAATCATAAGAAGCTTTCACATATTATTCATAGATGACTTTACATTAAGTAAAGTACCAACATGTGTAGATGTGCGAATTTCTGAGCTATATTTAAGTGATAAAGATGTGGCATTAGTAGATGCAGGTGCTTTGATCAGCCAGACAAAACACCAGTAATGGTGGATTCATTCAGTTGTTCGCACTTGAGAGGACGAACCAAATTGTTAGAACAATCAGTAAATGTTGAATTTAGTTCTGAACTTTTAAAGATCGCACAATATTTGTTTGCGGTGCATGGTCACAATGCAAACGTGGACAGGCTTTTTTCGCTGAAGTAAATTTTTGATGTTAAAATGATTCTGAAATATACAATTTAAAGGACATTTTATTTCATATTTTTTTATAACCTATGTAAAACAATAACTACTAGCTCTAGTCATCACAATCATGCATAAATAGTTTGGGATTATAAAGTCCTTTTTTCTTGTATTGTCTATTTTATGTCAAAAATCAGAAAACGTCCTTTTTGAGCCCTCAGCGGGATTTTTTTTTTGTGTGTGTGCTTGGTGTAACTTTCGGCGTGTTTGTTTCTGTTCTGTTTGTTGTGAGAGTTCTTTTTCGCCCAATCTGAAGTGGCGCCGTAGGGAACATCGCCATTTGGTGCAATCGGCAGCTTCATCCTCCGAGGTTGCTGGATTTATGCCCCTCGTACACACATCTTTGAACCTCAGCTGCGGTCGTCCGACTGTTCTTTTGTCATCTGCCAGTTGCCCTTATAAAATTGTCACGAGAGGGTTCCTGTTATAGAAATTATGAAGTATCCTGGACACAAAGTTGTATCAAGTGATACCAGGATAGTGCCAGATAAGTTACTGGTCTAATAAGAAATACCCCCTTCTCTGAAAAGAGTAATGGTGTATGGACATCAAAGGTAGGATCAAGCTGTATAAGTTCCTAGAGAAGATGGTAATGTATTACTCTAAGTTCCTAACTGCTCCTCTCAAGATCCTATTCTGTTAATATCATTAGCTCTGCTAGGGGTATTAACTAAACTATCTACCAACAAGAACTGTAACTTAACTTAAATAATTTAAGTAAGTCTGCTGGTAAATATTTACAATTTATTTTTACAGGTTTTTCTTTTCTACTTGAAAATCTTTCAAGGAAATCAAATTTTAATTATAACATTTAAATAAATAAAACATTTAAAAATAGTTCAAAAGTATCAAAAGTCACTAAAGTTGTAGAAAATTCTTCTCTCTTTCTTGAACTCACTCTATTTGTAGTATATTTATATCTTAAGACCCATCTGATCTTACAGTTAATAAATGATTGTTTATACTGGCTATAACCATGCCCAAATAGATGTCATCATTAGATACTACTGTCTTTAATAGAATAATGGTTTGACTGAGTACTCTGAACAGTAGCCTTGTTTGGCCACTTATCTGGTAAATTGAAGCCTGTCACACTTCTGACATGGAAGGAAAAGTCAAATGAAATTCCTCCAGGCAGTGGATACTTGGTGGCTGTCCCTATGAATATCAAGGGCGCTCGCACCACTAGTTCCTGCAGTAGTGACTGACTCTTTAAAGTGTATTTGGATGACAGGATATAACCTGAAACATATTTGATTAACCACTATATTGTCTATCACTATCCCTCTATTAAAAATGTAGGGGATGAGAGACAGTTTCAGACAGTGTGCAAGCAGACGCACAGGGCATAATATATCAGTAATAACACAATCCAGGTCACCGTGAATACAATTTTTCTCCAAATCCTTAGTTAGAGCCATTTGTCCATGATCCGCCTCCATACAATTATTAGGTCTTGTATAAAATACTAAGTAATAGCTTAAACAATAAAGTAATACAATTCCTTTCATCCTTCTTTTGTTCCTGTTGTGTGTTCCATTCCATCAAGAAATAATTCTTTAAATGCTTTTCTAAAACCAGGGACACCCTTTCTGCTTCCATTCTTAATTTATTTAAATATACACAGCTTGGTTTAGCCTCCAGAAATTACACAGTAGTTTGAAACACATCTACACATTTCCTAACGCACAAGTGAATCAATTAACTAGAATTATATACAAGTATATATATTTATACATTCTTTCTTACCCTCAAGTACATACAGTCGAGCTGTTAATGGTCACGCAGTCTGCTCTCAGATGCAGAGGGCAAAGAAGTCTCCCTCTGACAGAACTGGCACTTCTCGCTGTATTTGAATTTTTATTATAACCTGCTTTTCATTTAGGGTACGTCCTATATATAAGCTAAGGCCGAACGACAGAGGGAGCTTTACTACTAAAGTGTGTTTGTGTTCCGAAATACAGGCATACATTTGTCCAGCTGTGCAAATCTGAAAAACCAGTAATCTACATATCCTCTTTATGTAGCCGCGTCAGTTACTTGTGCGCAGGTAAATATATTGACGAGAGCTAATTCTTTATACGTTTCTGTTCAAGTGTTTACAGGCCTTTCGCCTGAGATGGAGATTCTTGACTGAAATTTATTTTTCTTCCCAAGTTCGTTCTTACCCTTTTAGGTTTAGTGATAAGCAATATCGTATAATGGTTTTCAAATGTTCCAACTGTACGTTCCAAATAAAACACGGCAATGTAGAAAATTCAATCAGAGTTTATTTTGACGTCATTAAACAAGCACTGCAAATTTTACAATGATTTGATTGTTTTCTACGCTCATCAAAATAGTGAGTATATCTACAAGGAAATTATATATCCACAAGGAAAAATATATATCCAACAGAATAATATAAAAACATGTCAACTTAAAAAAAAAACTTGTCTTGATAATCTCAAAGACGAAGTTCACCTAAACACTATAAAACTGCCTAACTAAAATCCTTCTTTTAAATCTAAAACTATAAACTATGCCCTATCGCCCACATCTCTCTTTTTATACCTTTCCTTCATTTTCCCGCCTTTTTCCACACGTCCCACTCGTTTTCTTCCACACGTTACATTTATCTACATTTGCACACGTTTCGCTGTTATTCGACTTTTTCCACACCTTACTCTCTTTCTAAACAATGGAAAAAAACCCAAGAATTCACAGCATTCATTTCACACTTTCCAAGGATAACACGCATTCATTATTATTTTCTGAGACAGCTCTACCATGCTTCTCACCGTCGTGACTCCTAACTGAACCTAAAATTATACTGCGTTTTGTGCAAAAACGCCTTATCTGCTTAACGTCTGTTATTCTTATTCTATGTAGTGTTATAACTCGTATAAATGCTAGTGTATGACAAGCGGTCACACTTATTCCTGGACCGATTTCCTTCATCTCTTCTTCTTCGATCCTTAACCACCGACCGTCAAAGCAGTCAGTGGCCATCACGCCTAGTGGCGTCTTGTAGGGCAACAACAAATTGATTCCACTTTGCACGGTCGGTGGCCATCCTTCGTACAGTGCCCCAACTCTGGTTCATTCTTTGCATCTCAGCCTCCACAGTCTTCCGCCAAGTTGTTTTTGGTCGGCCTCTCTTTCGCTTTCCTTCAGGGGTCCAAAGCATAGCTGTTCTTGTGATGGCATCGGGGTCTCTTCTGAGGACATGACCAACCCAGCTCCAGCGTCTGCCAGCTATGATGGTATGCATGTCCTCTTGCTTGCTACGAGTAAGCAGATCTTGGTTGGTGATGGTATTCGGCCAAAAGATTCGGTGAATTTTTCTTAGGCATGTTGTGTGAAAAGAGGACAATTTTGACATTTCCTTCTCTGTGACTCTCCAGCTTTCCGCACCATAGAGAAGCACAGAAAGCATGCAACTCTGGTATAATCTTAATTTTGTGCTTGTGCTGTATTGGGAGGACTTCCAGATGTTATTTAGGATAAAGAAGGCTGTTCTTGCCTTATTCATTCTTATGTTGATGTCTTTGCCTGCCCCACCGTCTGGTGTTACTATGCTTCCTAGGTATGTGAAGGTATCTGTCTGTACCAGTTGCTGATTCCTTACTGATATGGGCTCAGGGTTGCTCACATTGAGCGTCATGACCTCAGACTTCTTTAAATTGATGTTCAAGCCCACCTGCTGGCTAAATTTATTAAGTCTATCCGTTTTTTCCTGGATGTGTTGATGTGAATGTGCCAGCAGTGCAATGTCATCTGCATATTCCAGATCTTCCAATGTTGAAAATGTAGTCCATCTTATTCCTCTTGGACTGCCCTCTGTTGTCTGGCGCATCACCCAGTCTATGACTGTTAAAAATAGAGTGGTTGATAAGGGACATCCCTGTCGTACTCCTGTCTTCACCTCGAAGGTTCGGTTGCTCTGCCCAACACTACACGTAAAGTTGGCATAGAGGCTTTTTATGATTGACACTATGCAGCTTGGAATTCCATAAGCCCTCAGTATTTTCCATAAACTGTCCCTATGTATGCTGTCAAAAGCCTTTTCAAAATCAACAAAATTTATGTAAAGCTGTCTTTGCTATTCTGAGCACTGCTCTATAATGTTCCTGAGAGTGAATATATGGTCTACACATCTTCTGTTCTTTCTAAATCCTGCTTGTTCTTTCCTCAGTTTGTAGTCTACTGCCTTTGAAATTCTCTGTATAATTATCCTGCCTAGTATTTTGCTGGGAACTGAGAGAAGAGTGATTCCTCTCCAATTATTGCAGTCTCAAAGATCTCCCTTCTTGGGCAATTTGACAATTATTCCTTTGTTCCACTCTGATGGTGTTGTCCCCGTTTTCCACACTTGTGCAAATAGTGGTTCTAATAGTTCTGCTGCTAGCTCAGGGTCTGTCTTAAATAGCTCTGCATTTAAGTTATCATGGCCCGGAGCTTTACCGTTCTTTAACCCTTTGATTGCTGTGATGATTTCTTCTTTTCGTGGAATGTCTGTATTTACATCTAGATCGTTTTCAGCCTCAGGAACATTCAATTGTGTCTCTGGTATTTCCTTGTTCAGAGTTTCTCTGAAGTGCTTTGCCCATCTAGTTTCCTGTCCCTCTGCTGTCTTGATGAGATTTCCTTGCTTATCTCTTACTAATGTAATATTGTTTGCACCTTGTTTTCCGCTGATGAATTTAGTTATTTTGTATACTGTGCTTTGTTCATTTCTCAGTGCTGCCTCTTCTGCCTGTTTTGCAAGATCGTCTAGGAAATTCCTTTTGTTGGCTCGGGTTTGGCGTTTTTCTTCATCTTAGGCTTAAAATACTCTCTGTATTATTCTTTTTGTATTTCGATAATTGTCTTTATTTATCATACTACCATCTTTTCCTAGGCGTAGCCTAAACAGCAACATTTTTGACTTGCCTGATGTCTCGATGCATTCCACTCGAGATTTCTCCATTACCATATTACTTCCCGTAGAAATTTTTGCACACTCCAGTAATTAAACATTCCTATTTGTGAATTCTTGACGTCTGCCATGCTGTACTTCGCTCATAAGTCTGTAGCTTACCTCCAATTGAATTAAGGTTACACGGATTTGAGCTCGCCATTGTTAGGCTAGTACGTTTGTAAACACTACACATGAAGATGCGATTCCATTGGTTCGTCAAGGATATACTGTCATAAAGTATGGCGCGCCGTTTGGTCAGAATAACGTGTTGTGAATCAGACTTCACGACAAAAATAACTGCATTTCTTAGTACATTTTAATCTCTCAAGTTTTGATCGCACTGAAAGAGCCACTTTTATATAAAAACTGAAATAAGGTGAAAACAATTCCATTAATATAAGGATTTTAAAGTAAGGGACATGATGAACTGCAAATTTGAAGATTATTCTTCGTACCTGAAAGGACAGTGTCGAATGGGACCGATTAATCAACGTGTTTCTTCTGTGATAGGGTGGACGAGATCTGATGAGTGATGTTGTCCAGTACGACTGAACTGTTGCCACTTCTCACTCGCACCCGACTGGTACTCTAATATAATTCAACTCTTGAACATAAGGGAAGTGTTGTATTTATTAAAAGTTTACAATCGAATCAGTCTAGTAGTAGTAGCCCCTTCTGTCATAACTGGCTATGGGAATGAGCCCCTGAGGTGATAGCCCTCAGCTGTTTTTTTTCTTGTTGTTGCTTGGTGTAGCTTTCGGCGTGCTTGTTTCTGTTCTGTTTGCTGAGCGAGCTCCTTTTCGCTCAATCTGAAGTGGCGCCGTAGGGAGCATCGCCATTTGGTGCAATCGGCAGCTTCATCCTCAGAGGTTGCTTGATTTATGCCTCTCTTACACACATCTTTGAACCTCAGCTGCGGTCGCCCGACTATTCTTTTGTCATCTTTGTGGATGCGACCATCTTTCATGCGGTGGACACGGCCAAGCCAGCACAGTTTGACTATCTAGGCAGAATATACATGCCTGAAGGCCAGCACGTGACAGCATCTCGACATTTGTCACTTTGTCCTTCCACGAAGTACCAAGGATGTGGCGTAGACACCGTAGATGGAAGGTATTGAGCCTTCTTTCTTGCTTATCATAGGTTGTCCATGTCTCACTAATATAATTCAAGTCTTGAAAAAAGGGCATGGGTTATATAAAGCTTTGCATGCCAATCAGTCTAACAGTAAGCAAATTTTAAGACTTATTTAAACACCCAGTTAGAGCTCATAGGTCAGTCTGAGACACAATAAATAACTGTCGAATTAAAGTCATAATAATCAAACAGTGAGCAACATCGTACATCCTTCTCCAAAACCGGTTGTTTTCTCACGCCACCCCAAACATCCATCTCCAGCCAACCCACGTGCTCTTCTAACTTGTCATACACCCTTCCATTCCATGACAATAATTACATAATAAAAACAGGCATCTGTTCCCGTAAATACAGAAGTCATAAAATGAACTATGTCCCACAAATTCTCTCCTTAATGAGGATAACCTATAACCACGCAATCGGTCCATATCAATTTTAACTCTTCCACACACTCCCTTGAGCATGTCGTTGATAAGGGTGGATTTAGGGCTTGCTCCTCTTTGGTGATAAGGCCGCTATCGTGATGCTTTCATAAATGATAATGGCAGAACTGACCACCATGGACGTTGTAGGTATAGGTCCAATTTCGTTGAAAATCTTTAGCCCCGTCACAATACCACACCTATCGACACCAGGTATCATAGTTCAAGATGTAGGGTGTCTTATCTGGTTTTGTGTTGTTGTTGTTGCTGTGTATAGTAGTGATGTAGTTCACAGAGTTACAGCACATAGGGTACGACATGTGAAGTCATAAATGGGCAAACTGCTCTTGACATTTTCATCATTTATTTTCGACGCCACAAGCACAGGTACGTTACATCCAGTTCACAATAGAGCAAAGTCATGACATTCACGAATATCAGCATACATAGTTCATCAATGCATTTGGCATATTCTCAAAAAAGATGATGTTATGGCGCCAAGGATTATATGGTTGGCTCCAAATACAAAAGTACATCAACAAAAAATCCTCTTACTGTTCAGATGTGCTAAATGAGTCAAATCATAAGTCGCACGAGGATGGCATTCCAGGAGTGCAGGTCAAACTGACCTTTACAGGCATTCCTAAGTCTAACCTTGACGTAGGCATAATCGCTGACACACAGCGACGTTCATAGAACAAAGAACTGTCCTTCGGGCTGAGTATGACCCGTGTACATATGGATCTCAGGTATGAAGATACCTGGGGCGTGACTTCTATTAGAGGAACCTCCCTTTCTGTAATGCATACGTGAGCAGAGATCGACCATTGTCAAACATAAAGTTAAGTTACAGATTGGCTGTAAATGAGGCATTACCTTCGTTCGAAAATCCACACCACAGAAAACATACGCCTCCAGGCGTTTTTGAATACTCAAGGGAAGGACCTTGCAAGCTAACTAACTCACAATAAGGCTCCTAATTCCCTAACAAAATCACAGAGACGCCAAAACGCGTCTTCTCTGCTTCACAACTTTTCATCCACTCCCAGACAAAAGAAACTTCCCAGACGCCCCGCGTCCGGACATGCGCAGAACATATCTACTTGAATAGCAATCAAACAAGACGATCTAGGAACATTCCAGATAAAGATTTATACTAGATCAAGCCTTATATGGACATGAACAGAGACCTCAACACTGATTTCAGACATTCCAACAACAGTTGACCGATACTACCAAATAAAGAGAATGATCACACTTCGTTCAAAAATATGGACCGAACGTGTCTCGTCACAAGAGGAGGTAACATCATATTAAATGATAATCTCAATTATCCAGAGTTATGTAGCTTTGACCGAAAAAAATTAAAGTGTACATTTCAGTCAATCTAATAATACAATGTCTTTAGCAAAAAATGATCATACAATGACTTTAGGAAAAATGATCATATAATGACTTTAGAAAAAAAGATCTGTGCGTAACATTACCGCACCCTCCGGGGAAAAAAAATGAAACTTTTTTTTTTGAATCCTGGTGCCGGAAAAAACCCAGGCTCCTAACGCACATATGATGCGCGGATATATTGCCTAAAAATGAGGCTAGCTCGACACATGGAGCGAAACTGAGATTATATCCCAGATCCTTAGAGAAAATATTTCCCTAAGTATACGCGTATATATTCCAGGAAGGTGCCACCAACACATGCCACAGTGATGGCAACATCATAATGCAAGTCAAATTATACTCATACAAATCTATGAAATTAAATATATTATCATAGTATTATACAATGAAGTGTTGTGCAAACAGCGGTGTAATATACTGATATACCGCACTATAATATTACACATATTCAAACAAAGAGTACATTAAATAATGCATTATTAATCATTACTAATACATGTGCTGTTCCTCGTAGACATAACTACAATCGATACAAGAAGATGTGGACATCATCCGCTCCCAATCCAGGACAGGACTTGATAACTTCAAAGTTCCACAATACAAAATCTCGCAGACTTCAATGATGTGCTGCGAAAATATCAATAACACAAATCTTTAAGACAAATGTTAAATCTCTTAATACAATCATTAAAATACAATATCTAAATGTGGCCATGTGATCTTTTGGCCCGTATATCGCTAACTAAGCCTTCTTCTGTTATGATCAAATCGGTAACAGAAAAAAAGGAAATTACACGGTATAACGTTATAAATTCCCAAAAAATGAGAAAATATGTGCTAATATGTCATTATAGTATTGAACTGTATATCAGGAAATATATATGACAGAAGAATTATGTGGAATCGTGTGGGCATCTGGACAGAATGTCTGCCATCACATTATCCGAACCACGGATAGCTCGCACCGTGAAATGAAATGGTTGAAGAGCTATGGCATATCGAGTGGACCTCGAGCTCTTCAAGTTTTTGCTCTGAATAGCAGTAAGAGCTTTCTGGTCGGTTTCCACAATGAAATGTGCGCCTAGAAGAAATCTTTGTAACTTCAGAATAGACCATACCATAGCCAATAATTCACGGTCTAAAACCGAGTAATTCTTTTCTGCAGCATTTAATTTCCTAGAGATATACATCACTGGATGCAGAGTATCAGAATACTCCTGCATAAGTGCTGCCCCAATCCCAGTTGACGAGGCGTCACTTCGAAGAACAAAAGTCTTCTCAATAGTAGGTAACCTAAGGATAGGTGGAGATGAAAATAGAGTTTTAACCTGGTCCAATGAGGATTGACATTCTTGAGACCAGCGGATCAGATTAGGCGATCCTTTCTTCAATAAAGTAGAAAGCGGTGCCATAATGGAGGACAGATTCGGAATGAATCGTCCGTAAAATTGGATCAAACCTAAGAGACTCCGTACTTGTTTCTTCGTCTTAGGGACAGAAATGTTAAGTATTTTTGAAACATTGTGGTCCTCTGTCTTTAAAAGACCATGACCAACACGATGACCCAGGAAAGAAATCTCACTAAATCCTATAAAGGCTTTAGAGGGTTTTGCAGTCAAGTTATACTCGCGAAGAGTAGACAGCAATTCGTATAAACCCAAATAGTGATCTTCCCAGGAATCACTGAACAGACAGATATCGTCTAAGTATGCTATGACATCTGTACGATATGCGAGAATTCGCCGCATCATGCGTACGAATGTAGCAGGGGCGTTCATAAGACCGAAAGGCATGAAATTCCATTGGAATAAACCCCTAGGTGTAGAAAAAGCTGTAAAAGGTTTGGCACGTTCAGTTAAAGGAACTTGCCAATAACCTTTAGACAAGTCTAGTTTGGTAAAGAATCTAGAATTAGAAAGTTTATTTAGTAGCTCTTCCAATGAAGGCATAGGTTCAGCATCGAACTTCGTAACTTGGTTCAATTTGCGATAATCTACGCAAATGCGAATGTTATTATCCTTCTTTCGAACAATAACCATAGACGAAGAGTATGCTGAAGTGGATGGTTCAATGATTTCCAATCGTATCATTTCATCCAATTCTTTTTCGACTTGTGACTGAAAATGGATAGGTATTGGATAGGGTCTGACTCTGATAGGATTATGGTCAGTAAGCACAATGTCATGTTCGATGACATGTGTGTGTCCCGGGATGTCTGTAAGGACATCCTGAAATGTTTGCAACATCGAAGAAACTTGTCGATGTTCCTCAGCGGAAAGATTAGGAGAAACGGTAACGTTTTTCCAAGATTCCGTAGAATGAAGTGGGACCATAGGAAGTGGAAGATTGACATCAGAAAAAGTAGTTTCCTCATCCTGTATAACTGACAGGGATGAGTAATGACCATGAGGTACTTGAGAATTGTCCGTTGCCTGGAAAATAGGCTGCAAATAGTCAGGTCTTTCATGAAATTCCGTGAGCATATTTATGTGGAAAGTTTTATGCTTTCCATCAATATCGACAACATAGTCGACATCGGAAATTTTGGAGACTATTGCATATGGACCTTTCCATGCAATAAGAAGTCTGTTCTCCCTTGAAGGAAGTAGAACGAGAGCTTTGTCACCTGGACAAAGTTGTCGTAGACATCTATTTTTATTTGCAAACTGCCTTGCCTTTTCTTTAGCAAATTCGGATGAAGAAGTTGCTAGTTTGCATGCCTCGATGATCTTTTGCCTAAGAGCAATGACATACTCGTAAGAAGATTGAGTCTCATCGCTAATATTATCGGCAGTGATTAGATCGTGAAGTAAAGACATAGGGCCGCGTGGTTGCGCGCCAAAGACAAGTTCAAAAGGAGAAACCCCTGTGTGTTCATTGGGGACCTCTCTATAAGCAAAGAGAGCCGCGGGTAAAACCCTGTCCCAATCCTGAGGATGATCCTCAGTTATCTTCCCAAGTAAAGTTTTTAGAGTCCTATTCAAACGCTCAACTAACCCATTAGACATTGGGTGATAGATACTGCTGAGAGACCTTTTAATATGTAGCATAGACATTACCTGTGACATAGTGTCTGATATAAGTTGAGTGCCATGGTCTGACAATATTTCTCCGGGGAAACCCAAGCGAGAAAATATCAGCCAAAGAGCGTCTGCGATATCAGCAGTTGAGATGCTCTTGAGAGGTATAGCCTCTGGCCAACGTGTGCACATATCGACACATGTAAGGATAAATTGATGTCCTCTGGCCGACTTAATTCTAAAAGGACCGATAATATCTATTGCCATTTTTTGAAAAGGGCGAATAGGAATGTCAGCAGCCTGGATAGGCGCAGCATGTCGTGGTCCTTCAGACTTGACTTCCTGACATACTTTGCAAGAACGACAGTAAATTCGTATGTCCTTGCTCACAAATGGCCAAAAGAAAGCCGCAAGAACCCTCGACTTTGTACGGGAAAAACCCATATGTCCAGCACATTGCGAGTCATGAGCATGTTGCAATATTTGCAATCTCATACTCTTAGGCACAAGAATTTGTGAATGAGTGGACGTAGTCGAGTCTTGTACCATACGCACAAGTACGCCGTTCTTCATAGAAATCCAAGACTTTCTATTAGTATTTTGATTAGGATCACCTTTTTTTGCTAGAATGAAGAATTTTTGTAAAGAAGGATCTTCTTCTTGCAATTTGATAAATGAGTCACGTGTAATAGTCAAGTGACTATCTTGGCTATCTACTTCATCATTATCAGTTAATGAAGTTTGAGGTGGATCCAGAGCATGTGCTCTTGTGACCACCGCATTGGTAGCTTCCATGTTTTGCTCTTCCCAAACAGCAATTTGCTGTGGGGTACATTCCCTAACTCCGTGAATACGACCAATAATAAGGTCCGCAATAGGGTTTGGAAGAAGACACGCGTGGACATCTCCCGTAAAGAAAGGAGTAGCAATATGTATTATGGCAGTAGGATACTTTTCCAAAGTGCCACCAAATGTGACACATTTGATGACCTTTCCTGTAGCACAGGATGGATTTACAAGAGATTGCCTAACACCAACAGTAGTACATCCAGAATCAAACAAAACTGAGACTGGATTACTATTTACAAGACCCTTATGTAGTATAAGAGAACCTCTCCCGTCATGCGCAACATTAGCAGGAAGAGCTGGAAGAGGATGACCACAGCTTAAAGTAGTTACGGTAGTCGGGTCAAATAAAGTACTGCATTGGATACATTTATTTGCTCTACCAAAATCAAAAGATGAACATCCGATAGCATTATGGTTTTTATTATCATTAACCTGTTTATCTGCTCCTTGAGATTCTTGTTGTACAGAGTTTGTCTGTTGATATTTTTTTCTCTTATGTTGCGATCTACCGCGACCATTATTGCCTCTGCAGTTATCATTAAAGTCCCTACTGTAATTGTTATTCTGGTTTGAATTCCAGTTTCCATAACTGTCATTACCATTTCTATACTGTTGAGAACCTCTATTATATTGATTTTGAGGTCTCTGAGAAACAAATTTGCCTCTATACTTACTACCTTTGTGAAAATGTCTAAAATTACAGGGAGTAGTATACCGTGGAGTATCATGTTGTCTCCAGTTCTTCGAAGAAGAATCACCCTGAAATTGATCGCTATGATTCTGAGCATAATTACGGTTACCCTTCTTATTAAAATTTTGTTGGCTACCCTGAAATTTACGCATGAAATTTGGGCCATAAGGTGCTGCCGAAGCAACTGGCAGACCTTCTTTTACTTTAGAGTTGCTAATGGTTACGTGAGGATGCGCAGTGACATACTGGCAACAGTATTCTTCCATTTCTTTTATGTTTTTAGGCTTACGCTCATGAAGAAAAGAAAGAAAAGATTCATTGACAGAAGACATAACCTTGTCTCTAAGTAGTAAGTCCATAAGAGCTTCATATGTATTTTCTGTCTTAGACAGCTCAACCCATCGTGAAAAAGTAAGACGTATCCTTGATATGAATTCAGAGAATTCCACTCCAGTTTCTGGCAACATATTTTTAAATTGAAGACGATATCCGTCTTCGTTAAGTTGGTACTTCTTTAACAAGACTGCTCTGACAACCTCATAGTTGTTCTTGTCAGGCACATC
The DNA here is from genome assembly GCA_024509875.1 of Oreohelix idahoensis. Lineage (NCBI taxonomy): Eukaryota > Metazoa > Mollusca > Gastropoda > Stylommatophora > Oreohelicidae > Oreohelix > Oreohelix idahoensis. The sequence goes on from JAMPIV010003512.1 coordinate 17,855, forward strand.
TACCATGCCCAACATAATCAACGCATCACCTCTAAGTATCTTGGACAGATGATAAACATACAGTGATTTATCTATGTTATGCACCTTACATGCACTTTCAAATCTGTCTAGATAAATGTTATATCATCAATAGAGGCATTAAATGCTGGTAGATTAAGCTTGAAATTATTAGCATTAGTCTTATCTGACACCTTATCTGCATTATTAGCATTACTAGTGTTCAATAATTTCATCTTTTCTAACTCCATTTTTGCTTTTCTCTCATCAGCCTCTCTTTGTAACCTTCTTTCTTCAGCCTCTCTTTGTAACTTTTTCTCTTCAGCCTCAGCCTCTCTTTGTAACTTTTTCTCTTCAGCCTCAGCCTGAAGTCTCTTATTTTCAGTCTCTATTTCTAGTCTTTTATTTTCAGCATATTTTTCAAGTCTTTTATTTTCAGCCTCTTTTTCAAGTCTTTTATTTTCAGCCTCTGTTTCTCTTTCAAGTTTTTTCTCTTCAGCTTCTCTTTCAAGTTTTTTCTCTTCAGATTTTGCTTCTGCTTCTCTTTTTTGTTTTTCCATTTCCATTTGGAATCTTCTTTCCTCCACCTGCATCTGCAGTTTTAAAATCTCAGCATCTATTTTCTTTTGTTCAGTTTGTTCTTTCATTTTCTTTTCTTCCGACTTCAATGCCTTGGCATATTGAACAGTCTCAAATTCTTCTAATTTATCACTAGTCTTTCCAAGGGATTTACCCTGCTCAATAAAGTACTCAAATGTAGACATGTTGTCTAATATTATGAGTCACCAAATCTGAAATAATTAATTATCTTATTTCAACCTTACTAGTAACAAGACTTAATAAAGTACTTGTATAATCCCAATGTTTAACCCAATCTCTGTGGGAAACAAGTCTTTGACGTCAAACGTGTATTATCAAATGTATAATAATATCACAAGTCACTTCTTACTCATCAGGGCACTACACAAATCAGTGCATAACCATCAGTTATTTATCATAACTGCACTACAATAGTGCATAAGCAAAAAACCACCAGTTAGTTATGATAAGCGCACTATATAAACAGTAGTGAAAGCTAATTACTCAAGAACTATGTAAACAATAACAAAGAACAAAGACAATGTAAACAATAACAACGATCAAAGACAATGTAAACAATAACAAAAATCAAAGTCAATGTAAACAATAACAAAGATCAAAGTCAATACGAAAACATTCGCAAAAGTCAAAGAAATAACAGCAGAACTAAAGAAAATATCACAAAAGATGTGTTGACAAATGCGAAAAAGTAAACAAACAAATGACGTCACAATGTATAAACAAAAATTGTGTAAAGAACTGAATAATAGAAAAGAGGAGACCTACAAATACAAACAAATCAAAACTAAACTAAAGAATGCAAAAAATAACGATAACAACACTAACACATGTCATCACAACTAATAGAAATAGCAACAAAAGTCGCTTAGCAAATTTCACTATAGGAAATTTGCATACCCTACAGAACACTCTCAATAGAAAACCTCTGTCACGTGGTATGATCTATAGGAGTCACCACCCATCCAGACCCGCTGAAATATAAACATATAAATATACAAATACAAATAACATATAACATGTAAACATGTAAACAATTAGCAAAAAGTGTGTGAAAGAATTCAGAAGGCTCAGTTAGAACATAAGGGCACAGTTCACAAAACAAACAGGCCACTTAACTTCTATATATCCCAAACGTCAGCACGGTGCAGAACAGGATGTGATCAGCATTCTTAGGATAAACGATCCAACGTTGATCGACATCTGCTCCCATGAACAGCCATGACGCAGGAAAAAGAGCTTCTGATACTGGAAATAAGCTTCGGAACTTGACCTTCTAGATGCAGACAAATCGATTCAAACGGCACTTGACCTTCTAGATGTAGAAAAATCGATTCAAACGGCACTTGTCCTTCTAGATGTAGACAAATCGATTCAAACGGCACTTGTCCTTCTAGATGCAGACAAACTTCGATAAACTGCCGAGCAGCGCCGGGTACTTTCAAAATATTTCTTGAAGGAAGTGAGTTGAAACTGCAATGTTGTATGATGAAGTATGCTGTCTGGGTTTGCTGATTCCCTTGAATGCTGGTACCATAATTAAACCAACATCTGGCCACCATAAAATGATAAGGGTGGATTTAGGGCTTGCTCCTCTTTGGTGATAAGGCCGCTATCGTGATGCTTTCATAAATGATAATGGCAGAACTGACCACCATGGACGTTGTAGGTATAGGTCCAATTTCGTTGAAAATCTTTAGCCCCATCACAATACCACACCTATCGACACCAGGTATCATAGTTCAAGATGTAGGGTGTCTTATCTGGTTTTGTGTTGTTGTTGTTGCTGTGTATAGTAGTGATGTAGTTCACAGAGTTACAGCACATAGGGTACGACATGTGAAGTCATAAATGGGCAAACTACTCTTGACGTTTTCATCATTTATTTTCGACGCCACAAGCACAGGTACGTTACATCCAGTTCACAATAGAGCAAAGTCATGACATTCACGAATATCAGCATACATAGTTCATCAATGCATTTGGCATATTCTCAAAAAAGATGATGTTATGGCGCCAAGGGATTATATGGTTGGCTCCAAATACAAAAGTACATCAACAAAAAATCCTCTTACTGTTCAGATGTGCTAAATGAGTCAAATCATAAGTCGCACGAGGATGGCATTCCAGGAGTGCAGGTCAAACTGACCTTTACAGGCATTCCTAAGTCTAACCTTGACGTAGGCATAATCGCTGACACACAGCGACGTTCATAGAACAAAGAACTGTCCTTCGGGCTGAGTATGACCCGCGTACATATGGATCTCAGGTATGAAGATACCTGGGGCGTGACTTCTATTAGAGGAACCTCCCTTTCTGTAATGCATACGTGAGAAGAGATCGACCATTGTCAAACATAAAGTTAAGTTACAGATTGGATGTAAATGAGGCATTACCTTCGTTCGAAAATCCACACCACAGAAAACATACGCCTCCAGGCGTTTTTGAATACTCAAGGGAAGGATCTTGCAAGCTAACTAACTCAAAATAAGGCTCCTAATTCCCTAACAAAATCACAGAGACGCCAAAACGCGTCTTCTCTGCTTCACAACTTTTCATCGACTCCCAGACAAAAGAAACTTCCCAGACGCCCCGCGTCCGGACATGCGCAGAACGCATCTACTTGAATAGCAATCAAACAAGACGATCTAGGAACATTCCAGATAAAGATTTATACTAGATCAAGCCTTATATGGATATGAACAGAGACGTCAACACTGGTTTCAGACATTCCAACAACAGTTGACCGATACTACCAAATAAGGAGAATGATCACACTTCGTTCAAAAAATATGGACCGAACGTGTCTCATCACATGAGGAGGTAACATCATATTAAATGATAATCTCAATTATCCAGAGTTATGTAGCTTTGACCGAAAAAAATTAAAGTGTACATTTCAGTCAATCTAATAATACAATGTCTTTAGCAAAAAATGATCATGCAATGACTTTAGGAAAAATGATCATATAATGACTTTAGAAAAAATGATCTGTGCGTAACAGTCGTATAAGGCGACTGTTGAGGACGGCAATCTCATTATATAAAGCGACTGGCAAAAGAAGCAACCGCTGCAATATTATATAAATGATCCGTGCAGGCTTCCTTGGAGACCAGCCACAGTGATAACTCTTTGCTCCATAAGGGGCGAAAACCGCTACTGCTATACCTTAAAGTGGCCCACGCATCAGGAGGGGCATTCTCTCAAAAGAGAAGTAAATAACTAAAACTATAAATATCACCGGATCTAACTATCCTAATCTCAAAGTAATCCAAACGAAATATACAGTTTATAACCGTGAGTTACATTTAAATAAATTATCATCGCATCAGAGAATAAAATGGTAGAAATCTCGTGTTAACAAAGCTAAGAAAAAAGTAAAATCAACCTACAGTGGCCAAAATCTATTAGCCTTGGTGTCAAACACGTGTTGAGTTACGAAACATTACAATAGTTTAACACAGTTATCCATTAGCTACATGATGTTAAAATACACCCGCCATATTTATGTTCAGTTAATTTAATCTCTTTTTCAGTAGGTGATAGCATTTTTGTCAAGTTCCATGTATGAAATGTGCTCCTACTATGTTCCTACAGCAGTGAACTGGATTTTTTAAAACCATGACTAAAATCTGTGCACATTCTTTCCACTAAATTATAACATAATAAATTCTAATATCCTATTAGAAATCTTCTAGCAAAATTAGAGCTAGCTAATTTATCAAATACTTGACTCGCACCACGCATAAATTAAGTTTAAAACTACCGAAAACAAATGATAACGTCGCTAAATTATACTAAACCTCAAGTGCCCCCATGTCTTTGCTGACTACTTCCGCATGTTTCGTTGCACGTCTGGCTTCTGCAGCGGCACATGGTGAAAGAACAGATAGCTTGTAAGCAGGTTTCTTTATACACCGCGATGCCGCGTCACTCCGAATATGGGTTCGCGGAAGACTACATGGATGCTTTGCGTCTTTCCTGTGACGTCGACCTGCAGAAGACTACCTGACTGTTCTTGTTACCATATATGAAGTCGGTGTAACAACCAGTTGCGCTTGTGTTGAAATAAAACACAAATCTGAATTTCGGGGAGTTTTTATGGCCAAGTCACACTTTAAACAACTGGGTCAGCACGTCTTTGTTTAAAATACAGCTCTAGCAGTGACCAACTATTTTGTGAGCTTTCTAAACTTAAGAATATATTTTATTCGAAGGTTAATTTCGCTAAAGGTGGTGACAACGGTAATTATTGATGGGTCTCTTCCCTGTGGTGAGAGATCAGGTTAAGGCTTCTCGGCTAGAGTAAAGGGCAATGTCGTCGCTGAATGGAAGAGGTAATACGTTTTTCCGTTCCTAAAAATTCAGAATCCTGACTCAATGTTTTTCTGTGGCAAGGTCCGAGCTGTCTACTTTGACGATTTCAGGAATGCAGTGCTGTATGTCAAACTTGTCGTACGTTATATCGTAAGTTTCCGACCCACGCTTCGACCTGGCGTTTTCTGCCGAATCTTCCAATCGCGTGGTTGTTTATTGGCGGCTCAAATGAAAACTTTTCCTCTGTATGACTCATGCGTCTGAAAATTTCAAACAGTCATACTCCGTATATGGAGTTGCTTCATCCGACAGTTCTTGGTAATGTTTACGTTACAACTTCTTACATTTTCCTGTCGAGTCGGAAGTAATTATGCAATATTAAGCAAACACTTCATGCTCGCATTTACTTGGAGTAAATGTGGTATTATCACGTTTTAGGGACTCAATTAATCACTAAGGGGTGGGCGATACGTTTTTCTGGCCCTGTCATACATCGAAGCGTGAAACGTGAACAATGACAGTTGGGGAAAAGAGAGTTATAACAAAAGAATAATGCACCTAATTCAGTACACATAACAAATTTTAGTTTAATCCTGCCGTAGAGGAGAAGAGAGCGCTCAAATTATGTCACTCACTTAAAGCATTCATGGATGACACAACAGTTCTGATATCAGGGGAAAACGAAGCCCGGAGAATGTTAGCACACCTGGATAAACTAATCAGCTGTTGCAGAACGAGCTTCAAACATAAGAAGTCTAGAAGCCTATCAATCAGAAAAGGCAAGACATCTGAGGTGACATTCATGGTTTCAAACCAAAAAATACCTAATCTTTGAGAAACCTGTTACAAACCGTGGCAGGGTGTATGATGCCTCATTAAAAGACTCAAAGGCAGTTCAACAGACAACATAAATGGCAGACAGAGGACTACAGATCATAGACCAAACCAGACTCCTAGGAAAGTTTAAACTGTGGTGCCTCCAATTCATGTTGATCCCTAAATTGTTGTGGCCACTTCTTTATAAATGAAATAAGCACCAGTACAGTGGACGCTATAAAGCGGAAAGTCAACAAGTTCATAAGGAAATGGCTTGGGGTACCACCAGGTCTCTCAGTCGTAGCACTGATCTGGGAGAAGGTAAAGCAGCTTGTGCTTCCTTTTAAGTCAGTTGTTGAATAATGCAAAGCAGGAAAGGCGAGGATCGCAATGATGCTGTGCGAGTCAGCAGATGACGTAGTTAAGTCAATTCAGCCCACACTGAAAACTGGATGGAAGTGGAAAGTGGATGAAGCTGTTTGTGCTGCTCAAGTGTCGCTCAAGCTGAGGGAGGTAATCGGAAACATACAGACCAATAGACGGGGATTTGGCCACAGTGACATCCGCAGGTGGTCCAAGGCATCAAACAGGAAAGGCAGAGACATGGTAATTCAGGACATACGAGAAGCGGAGAATGATAAGAGGATGCAAAAAGCGGTGCAGCAGGCCCAACAAGGACATGGACAACATGGAAAGGAGCCCTGCAAAGGTTCCTTGACGTGGAATAATATAAGTATATGGGGCCTCTTAGACTCAGCTTCATTATCAGAGCAATGTATGACCTCCTGCCATCATTCGCAAACCTTGTGAGGTGGGGAAAGTCTGATAATATACAGTGCCCCCTGTGCCATGACAGGCAGATACTTGAACATGTGCTCTCAGCTTGCAAGGTGTCATTAGGGCAAGGCCGATTTACATGGCGCCACAAAAGAGTACTAAATGAGCTGGCTGCTACAAAAGACCTGGCAAGGGTGAAGACGAACAACAAAATCAGACCGAGTCCCGCAGATACATACTTTCTGAGAGCAGGAAAGTCAGTACATCCAAAATCAAATAAACCAAGGTGTCACGGGTGCCTCCCCTTTTATCTGCAGTGATGTTCCAAAAATGGCCAAAAAATAGAGTAGCTAATGTGGGTCTTCAAAGGTGTCTATCTTCGCGCAAGATTACTCTTGGCAAAGATGCAGATAGAACGATGATGATGCTTCTACCTCGAGGGAGTATGCACAAGACATTTCAGAAGTAAAGAACAATGCCGAATGAGTCTTAGCAATGTTAACTTTTATCTGCCCAACAACTTTTGTGAAGAAGCATTATTTAATGATTTAGCTCGTTCAAGCCCCCACATGAATTAACATTAAAATTCTTCTTCTGATTATTATTATTTGCTCTATATGTGTAAATAAATATATTAATGATATGGATTTATACGTGTGCACTCCATCTATAATAACTGAATCAACTAGGAATTTGTAAAACAACATATAACAAATTTAATGATCAATTATTATGTAACATTTAAAAAATAAACAAGGTTATATTTCGATGGGGTGCGCAAAAAGATTATGTTTTCATCATCGATACTTGATGGAAAGTAAATGTTCGTTTCCGTGGCCAGTTTAATAAGCACTTAGCTGAAAATTGGTGAGCACTACTGCTGCTGTTCGTTAATTCGTCTCTATGTTATAAGGGACACGTCGCGAGCGAAGGGCGCTAGGGGTAACCTCTCCTGTTGTCAGTGGTGAGTATCTTCACGGGCCCGTCAGACTTAGCCGTCTAACGTCAACAATTAGTTTTCTGAATCACAGACTCGTAGCACGAATGATCTTGTAGACTCGAACCACGAACTGGCCTCTTACCGCGATCTTTAGAGGAAAATAAAAAGAACAAATGCCTCTGCTAAGTATACTGCGGTCGGAGGATTAATCAGGCGCCTTTCCCGCTTTCCGAGTTTTGTCTCTCAGAAATTTTATTCTCCCTGAACATTTACAGCATAACTCAGGGAATACGATGAGAGATCATCATTACTCTTTTGGGTAATTTAATGGGAAAAATGTGTCTGGACAGCGCGAGTGCAATGGCTTTTGCCTGGAGGAACATTATTAAGTTACATATATTTTACAAAATGATAATTTACACACTATGCACATGTGATGTAATCATCACTCACTCACTGCTCCAAGCGGATTCTGGGGTTACCTCTGCTTGTGATTCTCTGTAAGAACTAGCGTGAATCAATCACCAGCCCTTGCTGTGGTGGTTTATTAATATACTCTTTTCATATGCTGAGGTTGCCAGTCTCGTATGAACATTTACAGCCACTAGCAAGTACAAACATGTTAAATTCAAAGTATAAAATATGTGTTACGACTTACCCGAAACTAGTTGGGAACTCTTCACTTCTTGCTCAGTTTGAATAGACTCAGCAACTTGATGCAGATGCCTCGAACACACGTCTGGGGTATTATTTCTATTATAGAATCCCAATATGACTTTGTGAGTAGGTCGTGTAGGATTCTGGTTTCCGTATTAACAGGTAAATCTTCCTTGCTGCAGTGCTCAGAAGTAGTTCCGTAACGTGTTTTGTCCGGTCCTATAAGGTCAGAATACTAACTCTCTTCTTTCCTGGCTTCAGTCCGAGCTGTCTCTTTGACGATTCTGGAATGCAGTGTCGAATATCTAAAATGTTCTACGTTATATCGTAGTTCTCGTCCCACGCTCACATGTGGTGTTTTCGACAAAACTTCCAATCACCGTGAATGTTTATTCGCGCCTCACATGCCAGCCAATAAATTCAAAAGTTCATGTTATGATGACTTTCCTCGTGGAATTTTCTGCATGACTCTTGCGTTTGTAGAATTCAAACGGTCAGTTTACCATAAAAGGAATCGCTACATCCGTTTATTATCGGTAATGTTTACATTCGCAATCCCTTACATTCATCTTGCTTATAACAAGCTTGTCCGTATGTTTATTCAGGTGTGTCTGTTAATATATGCCACCAGATCGACAATTGACCGCCACTCCCTGTGTAAACAACCACTGGGCGTCATTACACGAAAATGACCTTGCCCGCCAATCTGGTCTGATTTGAATCAAACTCTCAGGTAAACAAATGTCATGAAGTCTGATTCACAACACGTCATTAATACCACAACGGCACGCCATACTTTATAACAGTGTTTGCTAGAAGAACCAATGGAACAGCGTCCTTATTCGTTTGTTTACAATAGGTATTAGGCATTCAACATGGAGTCTCAAATCTGCGTAACCCAATTGGGTATGGAATTACACTACAGTATTAAGAGCGAAGTACCGCCTAGAAGAGGTTAGTAATTTAATAATAGGAATGTTACTGTATAAGTAGGTGTAAAGTTTTCTACAAAAAGTATTATACGAATGGAGAAATCTCGAGTGGAATGCATCGAGACATTAGGCAAGTCTAAAATGTTGCTGTTTAGGCTAGCCTAGGAAAAGATGCAAGTATGTAAGAAAAAGACAATTATCTAGAAAGATAAAAACTAATCCAGGGCGCATTTTAAACCTAAGATGAAGGAAATCGCTCCAGGAATAAGGAAGATATTTGAATTCCTGGTTTTCCATATTAGTGTCACAGGTTATTTAAACACAAGAAGTTCTTTCTTGTTTGAAGGCTGTTTATTCACAATGATCGTATAGATGGTAGTACAATTACAGGGGTGGTAAAGTCAGAGACGACCCAAAACAAATATACGTCCTCTCAGTTCGATGGCCGGCTTCATCTCTATGGTTCTACGTCATCTCAAATTAAAATCATTATTCCCACGTCATTAGTTTCCAACTCACTAGGTATAAGCCTCGAGAGTGCAATTCTTACTCAACTTCCCATACTCTCGATTTTGCGTCATCACCAACATGTGTCACAATATGCTGTGACATATTGGGCTCTTCAGAGAAAATGTGGCTTATAGCAACATTTTCAATAGTCCTCCTCAAAAAAAATTACAGAATCTAAACAACAACATAATTATATAGCTCCCCTTTCCTATAGAAATTCGGAACTATTAACCATTAATGTCAACGCATGCTTTCAACCTATAATTTAAAGTCAAACATTTTCAAAAAAATTGTTTTAAAGTTATAAATATATGACCCCTTTTCCTATCATCCTCCACTCGCTGACACCTAAACAAGTTCAGCCCTCGACTGACACTCGTCTAATTCTGTGCTCAGTGTACCCATTGTATCTCTACCTAGAAACACAACTCCTACAGGTCCTGACACCCGTCTTGCTCCTTGTTTCAATAGTCAACCTTCTGTCCTTCCGCCATTGCGTCTAAGTTATCACCCCTCGCTCCGCTAGGTGGGCATTATCATTGTTCCCTAGCTCAACTCGCACATAAGTCCGTTTTGGACCCTATTATGCCCCAATGCAAGATCTAGCTATCGCCTCCATCTTGCACATATAGCTGCTATATTCAGCCCTCAGAGAATCTCTTCTTTCTCTTTCCCTTCTTGCTCCCGGTTTCTATCTCATTTCGTTCTCTATGCTCCTCACATAATTTTACTTTACCTTCTGGGTTTCGGAGAAGCCTATCTCCTCACAAGTCTTCACAAGACTTTAGCAATCGCTGCAGCGCCTCAGTGCTCCACTCTACCTCTTAATCTCGTTCCCTCTCTGGAAGAAATCTATACGTTTACACGTTCTTTATTGTTAATCTCCCACTTCCTTCCTTACCTCCATTGCTCACCAATATACAATGGCGTCTTTTGAATTCCAACAATTCAGCAATTTTCTTTATAATTTCTTAATTTACAAATTTTCTCTGTTATCTTATAGGTCATAAGTTCGTCACTACTCAGTGACTTCTCAATTTTCTCATAATTATCTGAGCCATTCTCTTGTTTTCGCCATCTCCCATGGCCCTTCATACAGTACCGTCTGATCTCTCAACTCCTCTTGATTTCGCCATGTCATATGGCTTCTTCTTCTTCTCACATACTATCCTTGCCATTCTTCCATGGCCTTAACCTACCTTTATTTATCATTATTTCCTATATTTACTTATTTTTTTTTCTACTCCTCATCTCCCCTTCTACTTCACTTATTCATAAACTCCCATATTTTCGCTACAGTGACCCCCTTGTCCGTATGCCTTTCCAACGCAATCTGTTTTTAATTAATATCTATTTTTGCTTCTTCCTTTATTTCTCTTCTGACTTCGTTCACGATTTGCTTGCTCTATCTTTCTCTGTCGTCTCTTCATGTTTTCGTCATCTATCATTTTCGTCAGAACCATGTCTATTTCATCTCTTGTTTCTGGAAAGGGTGTATGATACCTTTCCTACAGCAATCTCCATACCACAATTCTTGATAAGTTAAAATCAGGTCGCTTTATGATGGCTTCTATCACCTTCTTCAGCTCTTCTATGCTTGGTTCATCCTCTTTAATCATTTTCTTACTCGTGTCATTCACCTCCTTTCCCAGTCCCTTTTCCGATTTTTCCACCATTTCGCACCTTTCCGTGCGCCATACTTTCCTCATATGACTCTCTTTATTTCTACATCTTGTATTTTCTTCCGCATCCTCGTCCTCTGTAAATTCTAACTTATCTTCTTTATCTGACGATACACTGTCTGAGTAACTTGACGTAGAATCTGAGAACACGTCTCTATTCACTATTTTGATTTCCCAGTAATTAAGTGCCTCCATTACTCTCACCACAAGCCTGCGAATTTCTTCTTTTCTTTCTGACAAGTCCGTATCAAACTTTCTCTCCAGAAATTTCTGTACATACTTTAGTACTACGGTGTCAGGTTTAGCTCCCTTCAGTTCGTCTTTTATTGCTTTCTTCATCTTCTGTACGTTTGGCTTAGCTACCTTGCTGATTTTCTTCTTCTCCTCCACTCCACTGTTAACTTTGTGCTCTCTTCGTGTTTTTTCTCGCCTCTAACTCTTCAAACTCCTTCTCGATATCTGCACACAATGCAGTTAACTCTTAAATTTCTGTCACATTACAACTTTTAATCGTGTTCTCCTTTCTTTTTCTCATCTCCGACTGTTTTTATCTCTCAGTCTTTTGAGACGTCTTTCATAATCTGATGAATCATCCGACGATACATCAGAGTTGTTATTATCCCCTCTCATACCTGTAACGCCTAGCACTTCCTGTGTCTCCGAGCTCCCTTCTGTCTTATTCTCCAAGTCCTGAGGATCTCCCTGTGGTTTCTGTTGAACTGTGGTCCTCTCCAGTTCCGTGTTCTCTTTCTTCTCTTCCCTATCCGTCAGAAATCTCCTCTTATATTCCATCAACGGAATATCATCCTCACTCTCCGAATCGTCGGTCAGAAATCTCCACTTATATTCCATCAACGGAATATCATCCTCACTCTCACAATCGTCTAGATCTGCTAGTCCTTCTCTCCCATATGAATTCTCTCTATCCTGTGGTTTATCAAGGGCAGCTGGTACTCTGCCTTCATTCTCCTGTTCCCCTTTTAACTCCTTATTCCCCATCGTAACTGCTTCACGAGTACTCCTATCACCTTCCTTATCACTGTCTTCAATTCCCTTATTTTCCTTTACAGTTTTTAATTCTGATTTTACATTGTTCCTTCCAGTCTCACTTCTTACTCTATCGGTATTTATGTCCGGATAGTTCGTTATACTCAACTCGATTTCCCGATCCGATTCCCTATCATCGACAACTGGTGGTAATACCCAGGTGGTCATCCTCTCGGATCTGGCTCTCCTTTTCAAGGGGATTTTATCAAAAGTGAACCACGGTCTGTAATCATCCTTTCTTAATTGTTGTACGTGTGCCTTAGTGGTGTGATTCAATTTCTCATTCCAAATCCTATAATTTGTGATGGAGGTTCTCTCTAGTACTACATACCCTTTTATCCAACGATTATCAAACTTTGTTGGACGTACGTGTTTCTTATAGTACACCCTATCCCCTGGTCGAAACTCCTGAAATGTTGCTTTTCTGCCAGCGTAACGTTTTTGCCTGTCAAACTCCTTCCGTAATCTATGTGCTTTATGTTTTTCTTGTAAGATAACTTCAGTAAAGTCCTCTCCATAATATCGTTTTCTGTCCCTTAGTATTCGCTCCATCGGAAACGTGGGATCCCGTCCATGTAACAAATAGAATTGTGACATGCCCCTACTTTCATTTACATTGAACCTAATAGCTTCTAGTGCCTGTGTCAAACACGAGTCCCAGTTTTCTACCTTTCCTCGGCAGTACTTGCTAATAACATCGTTAATTACCAAATGCATCCTTTCATTCATTCCATTTCCCTGAGGCCTGTAGATCGTAGTCTTAATATGCTTTATATGCAGTCTTTCCATGGTGTCCTTAAAAGGGTTACCTAAAAAAGCTTTCCCGTTGTCCGTTAGGATAGTTTCAGGACAACCATGTCGTGGGATAATTTCTGTGGTCAATATCCTGGCAATAGTATGTGAGGTCCCATCTTGTAGTGGTGTTTGATGGTATTGTATGATGGTGTTATTACTAAATGTAAATTGTATGAGGCCAGCTGTGAAGGCTCCTGAGATAAAATGTAGTGGTGAATTGTCAGAAGGCCTTTCTTGCTACCACTACGACCTCACACTTAATTTTTTTTTTTTTATGAATGTGGCTACGTAAAGTGTCTAGGGTTATGATATGTAGTGTGGTGTAATGGATTATAAATATACCCACAGATATTAACAAGACTAATAATATTAATAAATGTTAAAATACACTGAACTAACTCACGTGTGTAAAATTTTTTGATATAAGTATATTACATTTATTTTGTTCTGTGTCAATTTTTTAGGTTGACCAGAACTTAAAAGGATTTAGAGATTATGAAAAGAAATGCATAGAATATTATATCATAAATGCAATAGTGTACATATATATGTACTATACTAGTTAGTTTTATTAAAATGTTCTAGTATTCATCTACTTGGGAGGATAGTACTGTTTGTGCTGTTGGGGTGGCCTCATCACACCTGTCTATATTGACTACACAGTGTCCAGAAAATGGTGGGAATCTTTATGGGGTTCTTAGTAACTAAAGGGCGTTGGTGAAAGTCCAGCAGACCAGAGGCTCACTCATCTGGTAGTTGTCGCTCTGGTGCTGAAATCAGGTGGTCCCACCTCTCCGTGCTGGCGGGCAATAATGGTGGTCTCTGTCACAAATACTGCACAGATACACTCGAGTAAAGTCACCAACTGAATAGACCCTGCTTTGTTGACGACAGAAACTCGCAGCTCTGCAATCAAAGTATGGGCCATGTGTCAAAATCTATTCTCTACCCACGTCTGGACACAACAGTGACACAACAACCACATCATACAGACAGGTCAGATCTCTCTGACCAAACAGCACATTTACCATGGTGGTTTTACATCAGATAGATCCTCCCAGACTATAGATCCTGAAAAATATTTATTAGTTTTCTGCCCTAAAAGAGGATAGGTAATATGTTTCATTATTCTCAACACTTGATCTGTCTTGCATAATCCTTGCTGGAGTTTATGTACATTGTTGGTCCCTAGACCCTGACTAGGGCGGGGGGTCTAGAGCAAATCCCTACTTGTTTGTAAGGCTAGATTTCGATATGGCAGTATCAAATCACTCAAACATGAAACAATATTCAAAATATATAAGGAAATAATTTCAATCTTACCAGATTATGAATAAATAACACAGAATTGCTAGCAAAACTCAGCTGAGCTGCTGGCTATAGTATGGCGTCCCTAAATTTATTTCACTTTCTTTCATATGGAAATCACCACACTTTAAAATCTGTGTCTATCACTGAACAACTATTGAAGAATGGCCCCACTTTCGCGTCTGAGCGCTAATGATATGATTGTCTGTGGCCAATCACTGCCTAGGTTTATTTTAAATTTCAAATTTCCTACCATAAAGTCATTTCAGTCATGCTTCAGTCAAGTATGGATGTTTATCTGTTAGTCTGTCCGTCTCTACTTGTGTTTCTAAAAAAATGTGCTTGATTTTTGAACCAACCTTTCTCTCCCCTCCAAAATTTTGTCGTTAAAAGTTATATTTAGACACAGCTACCGCTCAAAAACCCTCTCCTCCATACTAAGTAAATTTGAACACCTGCGTCCAAGGTCGTGTTTTTGTGTGCAAATTGCGACACTTTTTTATTCAACACAGTCTGTCGATGATGTGAACTACACTGTCTTTTGTCATTATCTTCAATATTATCTATCCGTTTGTAAAATTAAGACCATCTTAGTTCACTGCTCAGAATAGGCCATCCGGCCAGCTAATTTTTATATTCCTAACATTAATATTAAGAAAAAATTACTTTTTAATTTTTGTAATATTCCTAACATCTGCGTTTTACCGCTGAATTCAAATCAAAAGCTTGGTATCGCAAAAGCGTCCAATAAATGACTGTGGCGTAACATATCTAGGGTCCCTTCTGTGGAGTTGCTTACTTTTTATGTCAACTTGGGAAACGTGACTTTTCTCCGTTTCCCCCCCAATTGCGTCTCCTTAGCCTTTCCAGTCATATTTTTTTTCTTTTTGATCCGCCGTTCCCCTCCTGTCTAGCAAGTCAATTATTATGGAGGATGATGACCCGCGGTCTAGGCGATCATGTACATCAGCAGCCTACGCATTATGTTTTTATCCTTAAATGTTATCTTTGGAGGGATTTTACCGTTGTATCTCTGTCAATTTCACTACACATCTCCCCACTTGAAAACATGCCTATGGCAAGTTCCAAAACCAGCGATACACATAGGTAAAATTACTCCTCACGTCTGCCACTACTCTAATTTTGATCACAGGGGTGCCGACTGAGGAAATCTGCACCGACATTCAATTTGCCTGGGATATATTGGATACTAAACTGATAAGGTTGAAGCAATAAAGACCACCTCAGCAATCTTGCGTTTTCATGCTTAGCCTGAGACAAGAACACGAGAGGCTGATGGTCCGTCTCCACCACAAATGTCCTACCATACAGATAGATTTGAAACTTCTTTATTGCCCAGATTAATGCTAAACATTCTTTTTCGCTTGTGGAGTATCCTTGTTCCGCCTTATTCAATTTGCGGCTTGCATAAGCGACTGGTTTAAGTTCCCCATCAGGTGAAGATGATCTTTGCAACAAAGCCCCTCCGAGTCCTACATTACTTGCATCGGTTCTTAAGACAAAGTCCTGTGTCAAATCAGGCAGTTTGAGAATAGGCTTGCTAGTGAGTTTTTCCTTTAACTCTTGGAACGCTAGTTCACATTGTGCAGTCCAAATAATTTTATCTGGAAGTCCCTTGCGAGTCAGATCAGTCAGAGGAGCACAAATAGCGTTAAAATTCTTGATGTATTTCTGATAAAATCCGCATAACGACACGAATGATCGCACGTCCTTTTTTGTTTGCGGCCTAGGTGCTCTCTGCAGTTTTTCCAAGTTCTTAGGATCAGGGGTCATATTACCCTGATATACAGTGTGTCCCAAGAATTCCAACTCTTTGCATCCAATACAACATTTTGTTGGCCTAGCAGTTAGGTTCGCCTCCCGAAGTCTATCAAACAACATCTCCAGAGCTTCAATGTGTTCTTCAAATGTCTCTGTGGCGACGAGAATATCATCCATGAAATTTGTAATACATGGGTTATTCAGGGGATCCAACAATTTTCGCATCATCCTTGAAAACACACTCGGAGCATTTTTCAGTCCGAATGGTAGCATATTGAATTCATAATGTCCATCCGAAGTGCTAAAAGCCAAATAAGGTCTCACTTCAGGCTTCACTGGGATCTGGTAATAGCCTTTACTAAGATCCACCTTTGAAAAGTATTTTGCCTTGTTCAGTCTGGCAAATAACTGTTTTGTGTCTGGTAATGGATCCACTTGTCCTTCTGTGACAGCATTCAGTTTCCTGTAATCTATGCACAGTCTGTGTTCCCCAGACGGTTTTCTCAACAAAACGACACTAGAACTAAAAGATGATTCACTGTGCGAAATAATCCCCTCCTTCAACAAATACTCTATTTCTTCCTTCAATGCCTTCTCCTTCGCGAACGGAATAGAATAGGCTCTCATACAGATTGGGTTTGAGTCTACCAGTTTCATGTCATACTGTAGCAAATTTGTATGGCCTGGTTTATCTGTTAATACATCTGTATGTTCCTCCAGAACTTGTTGAACTCTCTCCCTCTGGTTTTTAGTCAGGTGCTTACTGACTTTTACCTGTGCTGCTGTTTCACAAGGATGTAATGGGTATTCATGTGAGGTGAGTGGTTCTTTTTGCATCTGGGTTGCAATAGCCAAGGTCAATAAGGGGGTGCTTTCCTGGAGTGGTCTGTCCAGATACTTCTTTAACAGGTTTACATGATAAACTTTTTCCTTCCCCTTTTTGTCAATTTTATAGTTTGTTCTAGACACCTTCTCTAGAACCGTATATGGACCTTGCCAACCAATTTGTAATTTATTCTGGCTTCCGGGTAGTAGAAGCAGCACCTTCTCTCCGACTGCCAGTTCCCTGTCCTTTGCCTTCCTATTAAAATATGCTGCATGTTTCTTCCTGGCTTGTTTCAAATTATCATTTGCCAGTTTCCATCCAGCTTTCAAACGAGTGGTCAGTTCGTTCACATATTGATACGATGAGGTAACAGTCTCTTCCGCCTTCTCATCTGTCCAGGTCCTTAATAGAGCTTCTAATGGACCTTTTATTGGCCTCCCAAATAGCAGAGTTGCGGGAGCCATCCCGGTTGAACTATGTGGTACCTCCCGGTACGCAAACAATGCGGCGGGCAGGAATTGATCCCACAGATCCGGTTTTTCGTGTGCCAGCTTTCTCAGGATAGAAATGAGAGTCCCATTGAACCTCTCTACCTGGCCGTTCCCTTGTGGATGGTACGGACTACAATGAAAGTGTCTGGCTTGAAATAGCTTAAAAACTTCTTCCGTTAGTTTCCCCTTGAACTGAGAACCATTATCCGTCAAGATTTGATGCGGGAATCCTAATCGGGTAAATATTGTAAGTAGTGCCTCTGCTACATGTTTTGAATCAATTGATGGCAGGGCTACCGCCTCTCCCCACATAGAACAAGTGTCCACCAGAGTAAGGATGTAACTGTTCCTCCTCTTGGTCCGAGTGAGAGGTCCTACAATATCCACTGCAACCCTCTCAAAAGGTGTTCCCACTATGGGCATTTCCCCTAGAGTTGCAGGAGCAGTCCAGTGCTTTGGAGCTACCCTTTGACATTCTGGGCAGGATTTGACATATCTTTTTATATCCTCCGTTATCCCTGGCCAGAAGTAATGACAAGCTATACGCTGTCCTGTGGCGCTGATCCCCATGTGACCACTGAAGGGAATCGCATGCCCGAGTTCCATCACTTTATCTCTATATGAAGTGGGAAGAACCAGCTGGTTGTGACCATTTGTTCCAGTTCCGGCCTTCCTGTATAAGAGTTTGTTCTTCATGAAATATTCCCCCTTGCTCGGAGGTGTGTGGCATTTGGGCAATTTTTTAAAACAGGGCTTGAGTGTCCTATCCTCAGCCTGCGCCTTCCTCATCTCCTCTGGATGAGCATTTATAGGTTCACCTTCTTCCTCCTTCTTCTGTGACCTGGTCTGCACTGTCGCCATGATCACAGGTTTCTCGGGATTCCCCAAGAAGACGTATCTACACCCCAATATCAGAGGGTAGATTGGTTCATCTATCACTGCTGCTCTGATTTCTCCTTCCACATAGCGAGTTTTCACCGTTATCCTTGCGATGGGAAGTGTCATGAGTGGTATGTCCTTAGTCGCCCCTTGTATTTCCACTGTTTCTGTGGTATACTGACTTGGGTCCACTAGGCTAGACTTCACAACTGAATCATAATCCAAACCTGTATCATAAAGGCACCTTATGGTGACCCCATTACAAATAACATCCTCACAAACTGGGGGGTGATAAGGTTCCTGTTGTCCCTTAGGATTAACCTTTAATCTTTGCGTCCCCGACTTCATTGCAGCAATGTTTGAAGGTTTCCTTCTACAAAATTCGGTGTTATGGTTATCCTTCTTGCACCATTTACACCATCTTTTTCCTTGGTTCAACTGTTTTCTTTCATTGAACTTTTGGTCATTGAACTGTGAGTTTCTGTCGCGATAGTCATTTCTTGGCCGCTCAAAGTTTGTCCTACCTTTATTTCCCTGCTCTCTATTATCAAATTTATTAAATTGCTGTGGAGCTTTAAAATTGTCTATGTGCTTCTTTTTAGCACCACTTACCTCTGCCTGGGCTGCCTGATACCTCTCAGCAACATTTAAAATTTCCCCCAACTTCTCTGCACCTTGTTCCATGAGAAATTTTCTCATGTCTGGAGCCATGGACTCTCTCAATTGCTCAATCATGATCATTTCTTTAAGATCTTGGGTCTTCCCCAGAGCCGTCCATTTCTCCAAATAGGTTTCTAGTCTAGCAGAGAATTGGTGGTATGTCTCCCCAGACAACAGTTTGGCATTTCTAAATTTCTTACGATAAAATTCACCATTCTTCTCGTACCTTAATAACAAAGCCTGCTTTAACATGTCATAATTGTCTTGGTCTTCCCTGTTCATTTTGGCAAATACTTCATAAGAAGTACCTCTCAATCCCTGTGATAGCTTTAAACTCCACCTCTCTCTCTCTAACCCATATGTAGTAGCTAATAACTCAAAACGTCCTAGGTACCCCTCTATGTCATCGTCTTTTTCAACAAAATGGTCTAAATGAAACCCCATAGCTGAGTTTGAGGCTCCCAGACTGGGCGTAGCATCTGAGGCAAAAGGGCTGGCACCATTTTCAGGAGCCGGCCTTGTAATTCCAGCTCCCTTAGTCGTAATTCGTGCTCCCGTTGCAACCTTCTATCTTCTGCCTCCCTTTCGGCCTTTTTTCTTCTGCCTCCCTTTGCTGTCGTTTTTCTTCTGCCTCCCTTTGCTGTCGTTTTTCTTCTGCCTCAATCTGCAGCCTCTTAATTTCTCTATCAGCCTCTAACCTCTTCTCTTCAGCTAACCTCCTTTCTTCCCGTTCAATATATTTATCACATTCAGCCGTTACGTATTGAATTAAAATTTGACCATCCATTCCCATCTCCTTCGCGGTGAGCACAGCAGCTGATCTAAATTTTGCCAGCTCCGCCATACTTTTTAGACAATATAATAATATACAAGCTAAATCTCTAACCAGTAAATACACTAAGTACTTCTTATGACTATAGTCTAACTAATTCCAACTAACCAGTTAACTAATTAATTATTACTGGCTGTGAAGATTCACCAACTTTTATCTGCAGGGACACTTTTAATTTTAAAGGGAATTTTACAATTTATTTCCCTACTTTTATTTCTCCCACCAGGAGATCCTAATATTACTGTTGGGCTAATTATCCCTGGACAAGACCCCAATATTGTAGTGGTGTTTGATGGTATTGTATGATGTAGATATTACTAAATGTAATTGTATGAGGCCAGCTGTGAAGGCTCCTGAGATAAAATGTAGTGGTGAATTGTCAGAAGGCCTTTCTTGCTACCACTACGACCTCACACTTAATTTTTTTTTTAATGAATGTGGCTACGTAAAGTGTCTAGGGTTATGATATGTAGTGTGGTGTAATGGATTATAAATATACCCACAGATATTAACAAGACTAATAATATTAATAAATGTTAAAATACACTGAACTAACTCACGTGTGTAAAATTTTTTGATATAATTATATTACATTTATTTTATTCTGGATCAATTTTTTAGGTTGACCAGAACTTAAAAGGATTTAGAGATTATGAAAAGAAATGCATGGAATATTATATCATAAATGCAATAGTGTACATATATATGTACTATACTAGTTAGTTTTATTAAAATGTTCTAGTATTCATCTACTTGGGAGGATAGTACTGTTTGTGCTGTTGGGGTGGCCTCATCACACCTGTCTATATTGACTACACAGTGTCCAGAAAATGGTGGGAATCTTTATGGGGTTCTTAGTAACTAAAGGGCGTTGGTGAAAGTCCAGCAGACCAGAGGCTCACTCATCTGGTAGTTGTAGCTCTGGTGCTGAAATCAGGTGGTCCCACCTCTCCGTGCTGGCGGGCAATAATGGTGGTCTCTGTCACAAATACTGCACAGATACACTCGAGTAAAGTCACCAACTGAATAGACCCTGCTTTGTTGACGACAGAAACTCGCAGCTCTGCAATCAAAGTATGGGCCATGTGTCAAAATCTATTCTCTACCCACGTCTGGACACAACAGTGACACAACAACCACATCATACAGACAGGTCAGATCTCTCTGACCAAACAGCACATTTACCATGGTGGTTTTACATCAGATAGATCCTCCCAGACTATAGATCCTGAAAAATGTTTATTAGTTTTCGCCTAAAAGAGGATAGGTAATATGTATCATTATTCTCAACACTTGATCTGTCTTGCATAATCCTTGCTGGAGTTTATGTACATTGTTGGTCCCTAGACCCTGACTAGGGCGGGGGGTCTAGAGCAAATCCCTACTTGTTTGTAAGGCTAGATTTCGATATGGCAGTATCAAATCACTCGAACATGAAACAATATTCAAAATATATAAGGAAATAATTTCAATCTTACCAGATTATGAATAAATAACACAGAATTGCTAGCAAAACTCAGCTGAGCTGCTGGCTATAGTATGGCGTCCCTAAATTTATTTCACTTGCTTTCATATGGAATCACCACACTTTAAAATCTGTGTCTATCACTGAACAACTATTGAAGAATGGCCCCACTTTCGCGTCTGAGCGCTAATGATATGATTGTCTGTGGCCAATCACTGCCTAGGTTTATTTTAAATTTCAAATTTCCTACCATAAAGTCATTTCAGTCATGCTTCAGTCAAGTATGGATGTTTATCTGTTAGTCTGTCCGTCTCTACTTGTGTTTCTAAAAAAATGTGCTTGATTTTTGAACCAACCTTTCTCTCCCCTCCAAAATTTTGTCGTTAAAAGTTATATTTAGACACAGCTACCGCTCAAAAACCCTCTCCTCCATACTAAGTAAATTTGAACACCTGCGTCCAAGGTCGTGTTTTTGTGTGCAAATTGCGACACTTTTTTATTCAACACAGTCTGTCGATGATGTGAACTACACTGTCTTTTGTCATTATCTTCAATATTATCTATCCGTTTGTAAAATTAAGACCATCTTAGTTCACTGCTCAGAATAGGCCATCCGGCCAGCTAATTTTTATATTCCTAACATTAATATTAAGAAAAAATTACTTTTTAATTTTTGTAATATTCCTAACATCTGCGTTTTACCGCTCCATTCAAATCAAAAGCTTGGTATCGCAAAAGCGTCCAATAAATGACTGTGGCGTAACATATCTAGGGTCCCTTCTGTGGAGTTGCTTACTTTTTATGTCAACTTGGGAAACGTGACTTTTCTCCGTTTCCCCCCCCAATTGCGTCTCCTTAGCCTTTCCAGTCATATTTTTTTTCTTTTTGATCCGCCGTTCCCCTCCTGTCTAGCAAGTCAATTATTATGGAGGATGATGACCCGCGGTCTAGGCGATCATGTACATCAGCAGCCTACGCATTATGTTTTTATCCTTAAATGTTATCTTTGGAGGGATTTTACCGTTGTATCTCTGTCAATTTCACTACACATCTGCTACTGCGAAACATTCCGGCCATCCACTATAACAGTCCAGGAAATGCAATATCATGGTGTTCCCCGCATTTGTCTTTGGGTACGGACCAGATAAGTCGATACTAATTTTCTGCATAGGAAAATGGGGTCTATCCATCTCCTGTAGTGGACACTTTATAGCTTTCATCCGTCTAAGCCTACATGGTTCACAATTTCCCACATATTCGGTAATGTGTTTGTTCATGCCAGGCCAGTAGTACCTTCTTTTATTGACATCCATCGTCTTATCTCTCCCAACATGTCCGTTACCATCATGATATTGGTCTAACATTTTCCTAATCAACTGTTTCGTAATGTACTTGCGCCAACCATTTTCATTATCTCTTCCGGCATAGTATACCTGCCCATCGTCAGGCCATAAAAAAATTATCCACGTCATCCGAGCTCTTTATCAACCGTTTTTTTAACTCTCTGATTTTCTCATCCTTCTCTTGTTCAATCACCATATCGAATTTTCTTGCCACCTCGTCATTCCCTCCTCCTCTTTTCCAATTTGTGGGGGTGTTGATGTCTTCTTCTGTTTTCCACCTTTTACCCTTGCTATGGCTTCCACCCTAAAAAACTTATTATTTATTTCCTCCTCCTCTTCCTCCTTGTTCCCGGGATTCTCTTCCTTTCCAGTTTCAATTCTGGCTCTAGATAACAGATCTGCACATGTGTTCTTCCTTCCGGCAATGTGTTCTATCTTCATATTATACCCCTGTAGGTTTAACGCCCACGTTTGTAACTTCCTCGTTCCCTCATTCTGCTTAGACAGCCAAGTAATCAGCGGCTTATGATCGGTGCATACTATAAAGTCTGCTCCTCTTAAATAGTAGTCTAATTTCTGCACTGAATAATGTATCGCGAAGGCTTCTTTCTCTGTGGTTCCCCATTTTTTCTGTGAGCCACTCAGCTTGTGTGACACAAACACAATGCGTTTCTCGTCCTTTATGTATGGTAATATATCCTCTTCTCCCGGTCTGTTTATCTGCACTAAACAAGCTCCTATTGTTGTATCCGATGCATCAGTATATAGTACCATTTGAACATGCAAATCCGGATGTACTAAATAAATAATTTCAGTGAGTGCTGATTTCAATTGTTCAAACGCCCTTTGACAATTTTGATCCCACCTAAAGCGAATATTCTTTCTGGTCAAATTAGTCAAAGGTTCCGCCATTTCAGAAAAATTTGCCATATGCATCCTAAAATAGGCGAAGGCCCCCAGAGCTCCACGAACTTCTCTGACATTTCTAGGAGAAGGTATGTTTCGGATGGCCGCAACCTTCTCATCATCCGGTCTCACTCCATTCTGGTCAATGATGAATCCTAAATATTTGATTTCATTATTTAAGAAATCACATTTTTCCAATTTTAGTTTTATATTATGTTCCCTCAATCTATGGAGTACTCTTTCGACGTGTTCTAAATGCTCCCCCTAGACCCCGACGTATGAATTAAAATATCGTCTATGTAGGCCATGGCAAACTCGTGCATTCCCACCAAGACCTCGTCCATCAGTCCCATATATGTTGCCGGGCTATTTTTCAATCCGAAAGGCATAACGTTCCACGCGAAGCTGCCCAGATGCATACAGAGGGTACTTTTCCTTTTTGCTTCTTCTGATAGAGGAATACACCAAAATCCCGACCTCGCGTCCAGGGAAGTAAACCACGTAGAACCACCAAGCGTGCTCAATATATCATCAATCCTCGGCAGAGGGTAAGAGAATGTCTTCGTCACCTTATTCAACGCCCGGTAGTCACAGCAGAATCGGTACGTTCCGTCCTTCTTTCCTACGATGACCAGGGGAGAAGACCATTCAGAACGAGATCGTTGAATCAGTCCCGCCTTCAACATCCCTCTATCGCCTTTTCTATTATCATTCTGTTTCGTAGGGGTGTACGATATGGTCTGGACTGTATTGGTTCTTGTTCCTCCGCCGTTTCAATTTCCATGACCATAGTATTCGTCTGCGTAACGTCTGAATCAGTCAAGGCAAAGATATCTTGATGTTTTATGACAAACTCCTCTAGCACCCCTCTATCTACCTTTTTGGCCTTCAACTTCGTCCGCAATTCCTTAATCCTCTCCCCAGATATCAACTTCTTCAACTTTGACAAAATAAACAGAACCCAAAACCAAGCAATAAGAACATAACTGGGGGCATGAAATCAACACCAATAAAAGAGTTGGAAAAGATTACTCACCTCCAGCCTATGGAGGATAGAAGAGATAGCAGAGCCCAGCAACAAGCCGAGAAATTCAGGAGGCTGATAGATCACCCAATGCACTAGAGGATCAATGGACTTGGAAGGGGAAGACTGAAGCGAAGCAACTTTGTAGAGACAGTCAAAACAAAGATGAGAGCAGACCCCATAAATGCAATATCAACAGCTACGCCAATATGTACTGCACTCAAGCTACCAATTTGGAAACAACAGTGCTTCCCTGAAATGATAGAAAATGTTCCTGGTATTGAGAGAAAGAACAGTCAAACTGAAACAGAAAGGAGAGTCCTAACCACAAAATATATAGAGAAACATTACCCAAGCAACACCTGGATCCATGCGTACACAGATGGATCAGCAACAAATGCAACAGAAGATGGGGGTGGAGGAGTCTTCCTGAGCTTAAGCAATGGCACACAAAAAAAGATAGCAGTCGCAACAGGGAAATTTTCAACTAACTTCAGAGCAGAGGCAGAGGCCATAAAAACTGCATCAGAAATTCTAATGACAGAAAAAAGCTCAGAGAGACCAGTAGTTATCTTCTCAGATGCGCTGTCAGTGATTACAACACTGAAAAGTCAAATAAATGCTGAACTGGATGATCTAAGAGTAACACTTCACAGACTATGTCAGCAATACAAAAGAGTTGTGATACAGTGGATCCCTTCTCACTGCAACATCCCTGGAAATGAAGAGGCTGACAGATTGGCAAAGAAAGGGGGAAAACTTCCTCAGCTGGACACAAATATAACCTATGAGGAGTCCAAGAGTTTTATCAAGCGCAGATACAGGCACAAGTGGGAAGAAGAGCATCCAGGCCACACAAAAAATGATCCGTATTACCAGCCCAGCAGAAGTGAACAAATGGTAATCTTCAGACTTCGCACTGGTCATAACAGATTGAGATACCATCTGTTCAACAAATTAAAGATAGGAACTACGGATGAGTGTGACTGTGGCACTGGTAAAATGACTGCCGAACACCTGCTTCAAAGGTGCCCAACATATGAGGAACAGAGAAGACGCATATGGCCATCACCAGTACCATTCCTGGAGAAAATCTACGGAGATATCAACAGCCTCAGGCTGACCACTGCTTTCTTTGAACTTATTCAAGTTGACATCTGAGGGTGAACGAAGAAGAAGAAGAACTTCTTCTGACCCATCTTCTTCTGATCCTCAAAAATATATATATTTTTTATAATCTATTTCCCTTCTCGCCTTCGACCCGTCCTTAACATTGCTTGAATGGATTCTCCTTATTGTCCTGCATCCTCGATTTGGTCCTTGGGTTCCTAAATCACCAATTTCTGCTATCATTTTTGTCTTGGTTTTTTTTCTGTATTACCATCCTTCTCTAACAGTTCTTTCTTCGGCCGGAATAATTTCCTTTTGTCTGTATAATTCGGCTGTTTGTCCCTTTTGGTGGGGGCTCCAATTCTGTTGGCCCCTCTTATCTGCTCTTCCTCGCTCCGTGTTCTCGGTCGTAGAATTACTTACTCTCCTTAAGTTTATTCTTCCCACCACGCTACCTCGTGAAACCCTGGTAGTCTTCCCATATGTATTTATCAGAATTACGGTTAATTCATTATTTTGTCCTAAGTTCTGAATTCTTTCCAATAACATAATTCCTAGTTCTTGTTCTATATCTCTGCCTTCCAATTCCAACACATCAACCGTCTCATTTTTTTATAATAAGGATTTATTTTTACCTTCCCTCGAACAAAATTTATAGAATTCGGTGGTAGGATTACTGGTTTCCCATTCCTCACCAAGGAAGCTAACTCGATATCGTTTTCAATTGGAACAGCACTTTTACCTATCTAAAACACGTTTTTATCACAGTCCAGTGGGGCTCAATACTTACATAGGAAATCCCTACCCACAATTAAGTTTCTGTGAATTCCTCTAACAACCTGAAAATTGTGAGTAATTTGTTCCATTCATATTCTGAAGTTCAACTTTACTTCCCCCAAGACTAGCAATGGTTCCCTAGATACAGACTCCAGTTTAAGCCTGCTAACGTTCAGCTTCACTCTACTCTTGTTCAACTTATAAACTTCTTCCCTCATGATCGAGTGGCTGGCTCCGCTATCTATCAGTGCCCGAAATTTTTTATCTCAAATTCGTATTAAACAAGAACTGGGGTCCAGTTCCCCTTTTATACATCTATTACTTCCCTTTGTTACCGTCAGTACATCTGGCAACCTAATGGGTTTTACTTTATAATTTCCTAGTTTCTTCCTACTAATGTTTTGATATGGTGATTAGTCGTTATTGGTCCCCCTGACAAAACTTTTCTTTATACATTTATCTATACTTCCAAGTTGAGGCCCTTGTCGATGGTTCCCCCTCAGTCCTGCCTCTCGCACTGAGTGGTCGAATAATTTTTTCGATATACATTCCGTCTAAATTTCCCATGATCCTCTTCTACTCTTCTCCCCGGGGGTTCTATATCCGTGTATCTATCCTGTATCCACCGTCCTCGAGTATTTCCTGCGCCCTTTGGCAAACCTACATTTCTGCCTGGATTCGAACCTCTTACTTCGTGAGCATTCCTTATCCTCGCGTCTTGCCCTAAATCTTCTTTTGCTCCCCAATATCCTTCTCTCCTATGTGGAGGTTTCGGAGTGGTATCCCGGCTCATTGTTGTCGTTTGGCCCCATCCATTCTCCCTTTCGGGTGCTCCATGACTGTTATGGTTCATGCGCCCTCTGGTCATCTCTACGGAGAAATCTCTAGGATAAGGGTATATCCATCTTTCATACCTGGTCGGTTCTTCTCTATTCTCCTCAAATCTCACTTTTCGTCTTGGACCATTTTGCTCCTTATGTCCCCATGTCATTCCAAAGGGGGCCTCCTCTCTCTCTAGCTCTTCATTTTCGGAGTTACTTTGCACTTCCTTCCGCCCACAGTTCTTGTCTATGTGTCCCCTAACATTACACAAGAAACATCTCCTCTCATCAGCCACCTGAATCACGCCCTTTCTATTTTCATCATCTCTGCTAAATTCACAATACCTGTGAGGTGCCGATTGGTGATCTCTTACCCTTGGTCTGTCTCTTTCTAGGGGTCTCTGTTGTTGACCATTTGGTTTCCTTAATCTTCCACTTTCCACATGATCACTCGTCCTCAGTCGAAACCTTCTCAATAAGTTCTCTTCTGAGATAGCTAACCTCACAGCCTCGTTTAAAGTTTCCGGGCTTTTACTCAGCAAATGCAACCTAATTCCATCCCTTTGTAGGGCATCAATAAATATACCGACTAATTGTTCTTCAACGTCCGGGTGATGTATATCTCTTCCCACAAAAACCTCTTCTGCCAAGTTTTTTAGTCTATCGCTAAAAAGTTGTGTGGACTCTCCAACATTTTGTCTGAGTTTTCTAAGTAAGCCCCAGGAATATTGTGGGTCCAAGATCTCTCCGTAACCATTCAATAAATCTTTCTTGAGGGCCTCCCATGGTTCTAGAGGCTCTTCCTCAAATCTCCTTCTTATAAAATCATTTATCAGACCATCACTGGTCAGAAAGGCAAGTCTTTTTTTTTTCATTTTCATCCGCTTTTATGGTAAAGGCGTACCTCTATCCGGTCTATCCATCGCTTGCACCATCCGGCCTCTCCTCGATATGTCTCTACATTTTGGAATACATTATGGTGTCGGCCCTCCAAGTTCCATCTTTCTAAAGCACTGGTCATTTGTAATAAGGCCATTGTGGTGGGGTCAATTCTTTGTTCTTCCGCCATCCCAATTGCTTACCTCTCCTTCTTCTCAATCAGGCCTTTAACAATGTATTAATACTATACAAAAAAAAACCAGGCGGAGTTTCCTAGTTGGTGACTGTTTGTGGTTTAACTAATATAATACCCAGTAACTGTCTGTACAATAAAAAAAAAAAAACTGGGCCAGTAGGTGTACCTAACTACTTAGTTAATTCTCTAGCTAAACTCCGCTATCTGACTACTCTAAATTAATCTGTGTAAATCCTTCTAGGTGGTTTTCTGTCTCCACGATAAAAATTTCTCGACACTTGTTCTCAGTGGTTCTGGCTCCACGATGACAATTTTCAACAATCGTTCTCGGTGGTTCTGGCTCCACGATGAAATTTTTGAACAATAGTTCTCGGTGGTTCTGGCTCCACGATGAACATTTTCAACAATCGTTCTCGGTGGTTCTGGCTCCACAATGAAACTTTTCAGCAATCGTTCTCGGTGGTTCTGGCTCCACGATGAAATTTTTCAACAATCGTTCTCGGTGGTTCTGGCTCCACGATGAAATTTTTCACGTATGACCGTTGAAGGTTAACACATTGTCATATAACCAAGTTTTGACGAAGGGATTGTCTTTTAGCCACGTCTTTGCGACTTCTAAATTTTCAACATATGACCGTTGAAGGTTAACACATTGTCATATAACCAAGTTTTGACGAAGTGATTGTCTTTTAGCCACGTCTTTGCGACTTCTAAATTTTCAACGTATGACCGTTGAAGGTTAACACATTGTCATATAACCAGTTTTGACGAAGGGATTTTTACCTTACCCCTTGTTCTCAGCAGCATAAATTTCAATCCTGGTAAAACGGCACCATTTTACCTACCCCTCATGTCACAGGTTATTTAAACACAAGAAGTTCTTTCTTGTTTGAAGGCCGTTTATTCACAATGATCGTATAGATGGTAGTACAATTACAGGGGTGGTAAAGTCAGAGACGACCCAAAACAAATATACGTCCTCTCAGTTCGATGGCCGGCTTCATCTCTATGGTTCTACGTCATCTCAAATTAAAATCATTATTCCCACGTCATCCGTTTCCAACTCACTAGGTATAAGCCTCGAGAGTGCAATTCTTACTCAACTTCCCATACTCTCGATTTTGCGTCATCACCAACATGTGTCACAATATGCTGTGACATTAGCACATCTAGACAAATGTATGCCGATATTTGCGTATGCAATACATGGCAGCATTAATGCTTCCCGTGTCGTTCGGCCCTGACCTATATAAGGACTTGCCCTCTTGCAAAAGCAGGCCATAAAATTTTGAAAATAAAACGAGAGCGCCAGGTCTGTCAGTGAAGACTTCCTTTGCCTTCTGCATCTGAGAGCAGACTGCATGACCATTAACAGCTCGACTGTATGTACTTGAGGGTAAGAAAAAATGTATATATATATATATATATATATATATATATATATATATATATATATATATATATATATATATATATATATATATATATATATATATATATATATATATATAGTTCTAATTAATTAATTAAATGGTGCGTTAGGAAGTGTGTAAAAATGTGTTATAAAACTACTGTGTAATTTCTGGAGGCAAAACCAAGTCTGTGTATATTCAAATAATTTGAGAATGGCAGCGGAAAGTGTGTTCATAGTTTTAAAAAAGCATTTAAAGAATTATTTCTTGAAGGAATGGGACACACACCAGAAACAAAGGAAAGGATGAAAGGAATTGTATTACTGCATTGTTTAAGATATCACATAGTATTTTCCACAAAACCTAATAACTGTATGGAGGCGAATCATGGACAGATAGTTGTAACCAGGGATTTGGAGGAAGATTATATTCATAGTGACCTGGACTGTGTTATTACTGATTTATTATGCCCTGTGCGTCTACGTGCACTCTGTCTGAAACTGTCTCTCATCCCCTACATCTGTGCTAGAGAGATAGAGATGGACAATACAGTGGCTAACAATTGTATTTCAGGTTACATCCTGTAACTAAACGTACACCTTAAGAAGCCAGCCACAACTTATAGGAGCTAGTGGTGCGAGAGCCCTTTAAAATCGAGAGGGACAGCCACCCAGTACCTACTGCCTGGAAGAATCTTATGTGATGTTTCTATCCAGAACAGAAGTGTGACAGGCTACAAAACCAATAACTGAAGCTAGGTAGCCACACAAGGCTACTGTCCAGTATAAACCAGTATTACCACAATCAAAGACAGTCATATCTAATGATGACCATTCATTGCAGCTAGATAGGCAGACTTATAGTCAGTGATTGACAATAATTCAGTAACTGTAAGGATCTAGAATTGATCTTAAAATAAAGACAATCTACAACCAGATTAATATCAGCCAGGAAATAAGAACTATCCTTATAAATTTAAAAGACTGTATTTAGTTGTGAACATTTTACAAGTGATTTTATTCATTTTATGTTGTAATCAAATTTTGAGTTTAGTGAAAGATTTTCACAAAGGAAAGAAAAACGTGTATAAAATAAATTTTAAATATTTGCCAACAGACTTACTTGGATTATTTAAGTTAAGTTACAGTTCTTGTTGGTAGATAGTTTAGTTTAATACCCCTAGCAGAGCCTAACATTATAAACAGAGGAGGATCTGGAGAGGAGCATTTAGGAACCTAGGATAATACACTATCATCATACCTAGGAACTTATACAGCTTGATCTTACCTTTGATGTCTATACACCCTTACTCTTTTCAGAGAAGGGGGTATTGCTTATAAGACCAGTCCCTTATCTGGCACTCTCCTGGTATCACTTGATACAACTGTGTGTCCAGGATATCTTATTCTTCAAACAAAATTAACTCCTCTCGTGACAACAAACACGACACAAATTAATGGAAGGAGTGTAAACGTTGACTCGAGAATACCAATACTGTCGGAAGGTAGACAAATAGAATGTGCCGACAGTCGAATAGTGCACATAATTAGTACGCACATTAAAGGTAGTTCAATACTGCCAGATAGGAAAAGAGAACGAACTAAATTATAATTATGAGATACCAAGTAGCAGTTTACCATCTTTTCTTGACTGTAGAAATGACTCGGAAATGGCAATAGATCTAACAGGGCTAGGGGCATATCCAGAGAGTATCAGAAGATCTCAAAGACGATCAGATTTACTGCTGCATTCCTCATCATAGCACCAAGTTATAATGATTGAACTGACCGTGCCATTTGAATCCAGACTGGACGAACAGCACTCGTTCAAAATGGCCAAATATAATGATCTATTCAAGGAGTTGAGACACGACGGTTTCACTGCAAGGGTCATGGCTGTTGATGTAGGTGCAAGAGGTCTCCTGGCTGCCTCAGTGTATGAACTACTGAAACTGTTGGGTTGGAAATGACAGTCAAGAACAAGGGCACTTAAGAGGCTCAGCAAAACTGCGAAAAGGGAATCGTGCTGTCTGTGGAACAACAGCAACGGGCTATTAAACTCAGAACAGTAATTTGTTTTCAACATAGGTGTTGCGTTCACTTTCATCTTGATATTAGAAACTGTTGGCCAAAGTGATTTTAGGGGTATCAAAACAGGCAACAGAACGGGACGTTCAATAAATTCAATAACTGCGCCACTTTTGAGGACGAAGACATCATTTATTTCGTACAAGACATAATAGCTCCAATTGTAGAATCAATAGTATACTTGCATATCGACCACCACCGGTCACACCATCACTGTAATATGAAATGATGGCTAGACAGTCCGTCTAAGTCCAGAAACACTGTCGTCTCATTCCGACTTCTTTATTATAATTTTACGACTCTCACACTCGATTACAAGATTACAAATACTCCCTGTTCGTTCTCAAGTCAAATGGACATCTCACAGAAGACTCTTGATGCCATAATATAATAAAATATGCCTGGACACACATCAATATCTGGATCATACATCAAGCACGTCCTCACTCCATAAAACACACAGAAGAAGTCCATAGCAGACGATTTGCACACTTCTACTAATTTATGCATACTTCTGCTCACTAACCAATATCGCTATGACTTCATATCCTCTTACGGTGTAATTCCGTAAAAAGGGAACTTTTATAAGCGCCCATCATAGCTCCTCATAAGAAAAACATTAAGTTGTCTAAAATAACTCTTAACAAAAAGGTTATTTTCACAATTGCCTCCAGCTGGCAGAAAACAGGAGTGAAGTTGAAAGCTGCAACCAAGGTGGAGTGGGTTAAATTCTCTGCACATGACAACAGGAGGTCGACACTTGGGAGTCATGACCCAAATGGGCCTGCCCTTCTTAGAGTGTAAAGGAGATTAAGAGGCCGAAACACGTGATCGACGGGAACCTTCTGATGATCAGATTGCCTCCTGTTGTATAGAGTTTCTTATCATCTTATTAGACGTTGTCTCATGTAGGACAGTAATGTTTCGATATTGAACTTTACGGAATATAAACTGTTCAGCCCACTTAAGCCGAACTTGCTTAAGTCGACTTTCGCTTAACTAGAAGCAATTCTGCTGGTCACAACCAACTGTCTTCTTTGATTTTGTTAATAAACTCCGGTTATGTCGATGTCGGTTAACTAGAATTTTCGGATAAGTCGAGGTAATTTTTTTAGTCCCTGCTCAAATTTGATCTAGTTCAAGCAAAAGTTATGTCTTTGTCCCTCTCGGAAGACCACGTTATAAATGTCGTCAGCTTATGTACTTTTCATTCATTTAGCGGTATATCTCTGACTGTGATAATATTTTCAGTGGTAACCCTTTCTTCCACGAATCTGGTCGTTTACATTTAAATACTGTCGCATCACATCAACCAGTTATTAGCATTGTATCGCCTTCGTCAAAAATTATGCGCCGTCACACACAGAAGATTACTTCAGTTATAGCAACATGACGTAGACTTGCAGTACCGTCTGGATAAGTAGAAGTCGCTAGAACCATCTAAACTACTTCTACTTATCCGAAATTCTGCTTATCAGGATCTTTCGCAAAGATGGCCATTTATGGTCATAATAAGAAAAAAAAGGAATAAAGTTAATATTTTAACCGTTTAGTCCATCTTTTTCATTGTTAAATTAACATATTTTTTATGTTTTATACTTTTCAAAAGTAAAATAACAAAATCATAAGGTGTAGTATCGTCTTATGTGTACCATAGTTGCAAGTAAGAAAACATTAAAAAGTCCAAGTGTCCAAATGTACTAATCTAGAATCCTGTGCAGTATTGTCAGAATATCACATGAATAAGCCCCCCCCCCCCCCCCCATGTAATTTCGGTGGTCTCTGGAGACACACAAAGAATAGGAGAACACCTGGCTAAAACATATCATTAGAAGCATTCAATATGAGCCTTGTTCATGTCAAACAAACTGCTACAGCTGGTGCGCGTCAACATGAGTGCTCTGAAGCAGGATTCCTGCAGATGGACTAGCTGCAGTGATGGCTCCATGCTTCATAAGGATATAACAAGGCAACAGAAGAAGATAACATGAATAATATCAACTTTGAATCACAAGAGGCTGTACATATTCAGTTCGACGCTCAACAAAATAGTGAGTATATCCACAAGGAAATTATATAATTAATAATTTTAAAACACAACAGGAACAAAAGAAGGATGAAAGGAATTGTATTACTGTATTGTTCAAGCTACTACTTAGTATTTTATACAAGACCTAATAATTGTATGGAGGCGGATCATGGACAAATGGCTCTAACTAAGGATTTGGAGAAAAATTGTATTCACAGTGACCTGGATTGTGTTATTACTGATATATTATGCCCTGTGCGTCTGCTTGCACACTGTCTGAAACTGTCTCTCATCCCCTACATCTTTAGTAGAGGGATAGTGATAGACAATATAGTGGTTAATCAAATATGTTTCAGGTTTTATCCTGTCATCCAAGTACACTTTAAAGAGTCAGCCACTACTGCAGGAACTAGTGGTGCGAGCGCCCTTGATATTCATAGGGACAGCCACCCAGTATCCACTGCCTGGAGGAATTTCATTTGACTTTTCCTTCCATGTCAGAAGTGTGACAGGCTTCAATTTATCAGATAAGTGGCCAAACAAGGCTACTGTTCAGAGTACTCAGTCAAACCATTATTCTATTAAAGACAGTAGTATCTAATGATGACATCTATTTGGGCATGGTTATAGCCAGTATAAACAATCATTTATTAACTGTAAGATCAGATGGGTCTTAAGATATAAATATACTACAAATAGAGTGAGTTCAAGAAAGAGAGAAGAACTTTCTACAACTTTAGTGACTTTTGATACTTTTGAACTATTTTTAAATGTTTTATTTATTTAAATGTTATAATTAAAATTTGATTTCCTTGAAAGATTTTCAAGTAGAAAAGAAAAACCTGTAAAAATAAATTGTAAATATTTACCAGCAGACTTACTTAAATTATTTAAGTTAAGTTACAGTTCTTGTTGGTAGATAGTTTAGTTAATACCCCTAGCAGAGCTAATGATATTAACAGAATAGGATCTTGAGAGGAGCAGTTAGGAACTTAGAGTAATACATTACCATCTTCTCTAGGAACTTATACAGCTTGATCCTACCTTTGATGTCCATACACCATTACTCTTTTCAGAGAAGGGGGTATTACTTATAAGACCAGTATCTTATCTGGCACTATCCTGGTATCACCTGATACAACTTTATGTCCAGGATACTTTATAGTTTGTTGTGTGTCCCATTCCATCAAGAAATAATTCTTTAAATGCTTTTCTAACACCAGGGACACCCTTTCTGCTTCCATTCTTAATTTATTTAAATATACACAGCTAGGTTTAGCCTCCAGAAATTACACCGTAGTTTGAAACACATCTACATACTTCCTAACGCACAAGTGAATTAATTAACTAGAATTATATATATATTTATACATTCTTTCTTACCCTCAAGTACATACAGTCTAGCTGTTAATGGTCACGCAGTCTGCTCTCAGATGTAGAAGGCAAAGAAGTCTCCCTCTGACAGAACTGGTGCTTCTCGCTGTATTTGAATTTTTATTATGGCCTGCTTTTCATTTAGGGTACGTCCTATACATAGGCCAAGGCCGAACGACAGAGGGAGCTTTACTACTAAAGTGTGTTTGCGTTCCGAAATACAGGCATACATTTGTCCAGCTGTACAAATCTGAAAAACTAGTAATCTACATATCCTCCGTATGTAGCCGCGTCAGTTACATGTGCGCAGGTAAATATATTGACGAGAGCTAATTCTTTATACGTTTCTGTTCAAGTGTTTACAGGCCTTCAGACTGAGATGGAGATTCTGGACTGAAGTTTATTTTTCTTCCCAAGTTCGTTCTTACCCTTTTAGGTTTAGTGATAAGCAATATCGTATAATGGTTTTCAAATGTTCAGACTGTACGTTCCAAATAAAACACAGTAATGTAGAAAATTCAATCAGAGTTTATTTTGACGTCATTAAACAAGCACTGCAAATTTTACAATGATTTGATCGTTTTCTACGCTCAACAAATTGTATATCCACAAGGAAAAATATATATTCAGTTCGACTTATAAAATAGATACGAGAAACGAAGTGAAGAATTTAAAACCTATCACCATTCAGTCCATAGCCACTCTGAGAACTGGACTTCTGTTCTGAATTTACACTTTGAGATGCAAAGCCTCTAAAGCTTCAAACCCATACCACTTTATGGCAGTATCTGCCATGGGACGATCTTAACCCCTTTTTGTATTAAATATTAGCTTGGCAGTTTCTGCACGGACTTTATTTACAGACAGGCAAAAACAACCTTGAGTGAAGAAACATCGTTAGTAAGAGTTATTTCCCATAACCTGGTTGATTTCCGAAGCCTCTGTTCGTATCCGCTTTTCATGATGTTGTTGACTACTTCTACGATCAGGCTACTCTTTGTTAAGAGTTTATTATAGCGCACCATAAAAACTGGTGCTGAAATTAAAAAAGATCGTAAAAAGGAAGTCAGGAATGCATTTAAAACTATGATTGGGTCCTGTATTCTCTAGCGACACACGCAATCACTCAATTTATCGTTCAAGAGAATAGTAAGCCTAAAGTGAAGGCTACTTGGAGAAGGAGCACTCTGAACACAATTTTAGAATCTGTCAAAGCCTACTCGATTTGATTTTAAATTTAAATAAATATATATCCAACAGAATGATATAAAAACTTGTCAACTTAAAAAAAAAAAACTTGTCTTGATAATCTCAAAGACGAAGTTCACCTTAACACTATAAAACTGCCTAACTAAAATCCTTCTTCTAAATCTAAAAACTATAAACTATGCCCTATCGCCCACATCTCTCCTTTTATACCTTTTCTTCATTTTCCCGCCTTTTTCCACACGTCCCACTCTTTTTCTCCCACACGTTACATTTATCTACATTTGCACATGTTTCGCTGTTATTCGCCTTTTTCCACACGTTACTCTCTTTCTAAACAATGGAAAAAAAACCAAGAATTCACAAAATTCATTTCACACTTTCCAAGGATACACGCATTCATTATTATTTTCTGAGACAGCTCTACCATGCCTCTCACCGTCGTGACTCCTAACTGAACCTAAAATTATACTGCGTTTTGTGCAAAAACGCCTTATCTGTTTAACGTCAGTTATTCTTATTCTATGTAGTGTTATAACTCGTATAAATGCTAGTGTATGCCAAGCGGTCCCACTTATTCCTGGACCGATTTCCTTCATCTTAGGCTTAAAATACTCTCTGTATTATTCTTTTTCTATTTCGATATTTGTCTTTATTTATCATACTACCATCTTTTCCTAGGCGTAGCCTAAACAGCAAAATTTTTGACTTGCCTGATGTCTCGATGCATTCCACTCGAGATTTCTCCATTACCATATTACTTCCCGTAGAAATTTTTGCACACTCCAGTAATTGAACATTCCTATTTGTGAATTCTTGACGTCTGCCATGCTGTACTTCGCTCATAAGTCTGTAGCTTACCTCCAATTGAATCAAGGTTACACGGATTTGAGCTCGCCATTGTTAGGCTAGTACGTTTGTAAACACTACACATGAAGATGCGATTCCATTGGTTCGTCAAGGATATACTGTCATAAAGTATGGCGCGCCGTTTGGTCAGAATAACGTGTTGTGAATCAGACTTCACGACAAAAATAACTGCATTTCTTAGTACATTTTAATCTCTCAAGTTTTGATCGCACTGAAAGAGCCACTTTTATATAAAAACTGAAATAAGGTGAAAACAATTCCATTAATATAAGGATTTTAAAGTAAGGGACATGATGAACTGCAAATTTGAAGATTATTCTTCGTACCTGAAAGGACAGTGTCGAATGGGACCGATTAATCAACGTGTTCTTCTGTGATAGGGTGGACGAGATCTGATGAGTGATGTTGTCCAGTACGACTGAACTGTGGCCACTTCTCACTCGCACCCGACTGGTACTCTAATATAATTCAACTCTTATTCTTTTATTTGACTACTTAACCCGTTCATTATATCATGCAACATATCGTTCTCCATTTATCCATCCGATGTTCTTTTTAAAGGCTGGCGTTAAATCAGTCTCCTCTTCAATCTTAACCGGTTCTTCCAGAGTGTGTCTGCTTAGAAAGTCGGCACCTATATTTTCCTGACTAGGAGTATGTTCCTCCTTGAAGGAATTAATGCTTACAAGAATCGCCCATCTCATCAGTTTTGCACGTTGGTGCTTTGAAGCGGTCAAAAGTATGAAAGGTTCGTGGTCGCTGTTTACAACGAATGATGCTCGATAAAGGTACGTTTGATTGTGAGTTCCGTTAACATGGCAGTCTTTATTGAAGACTTTAATAAATAGTTGTAACAGGCAAATTAAAATTAAAAAAAACGATATTGTGTTATTTTTGCGTCATGTGTGGGTTACTTTTCTTATTTCTCAAAATAGCATTGCAGTCATGGGTAATAGTATGTCCTAGAAATTATAGTTCCTTAATCCCAATGACACATTTGTTAGGGCGTGCTGTTAGACTAATTTCCATGAGCCAACTGAGGAGAAGGGCCAGTGTTTCAATGTATTCCTCACATGTAATCGTCGTGATGAGAATATCATTCACAAAGTAGTGAATGGTTGCACTTTGTATTGGGAGAACTAGTTTTCTTTATCATGCGTGTAAAAGCGCGCTACTTACAGCAATGGTTTCTGTCGCAATTAGTTTTACATGATGTTTGCCAGCTCATCAAAACCTCATATTGAAATCTCTGAGCATATTAATCATAGCAACAGTTGTCATCAGTAGGGGACTTGTATATACGCTATTCGAGATCAAAAGACTTTAACTTTAACAACTTTAATATACACTATTGGAAGTGGAGTTACTGCGGCTGCTGGCACAAGAGAGCTTTTTTAACTACAACAGCTTTGCCCTACTCAGCTTTTTGAAAAGTTCTGTGGGTTCAGCAAGGCCTGCAGTTAAAACACTGCTACAGTATTAAGTAACCTGTAGTCGATTCATGCTCAGCTTTCTTCATTGAGACTTTGTAGCAATACGATATTGGCAGTTCATGGTGACGTAGATTCAGAAATTATGTTGATTTACAGTAGATTGTAGATCTCTTCACGTAAAGGCTATACGCTAGTGCGAACCAATTTTTTTTCTGAATATACGTCACAATACAGTTCGAATGTCATATTTCTACAAAAGACAAGAAACTGGCTATGTTTTTGCTCCGTGTTGCCAAACATACAACATACTGCTCCCGATTTAGTATGAAAGCGCCATAATTGTATCGGGTTACTGGCAAATGTCGATTTCTTTAACTGATTCCGTACGTAATTATTTTCAGCTCTGGACGGAATTATTTTTAAGCCCCAAAAATTTACACATACATAATTTACGTTTACTGACAATCTGTGTCTAATCATGAGTTAAGTATAACATATTATATATCAAATTAAAGTACATTGGATGAACAATATAAATCCATATGCCTTTCTGGCTAATTTTATGTTATGTTTATGTTATAACAGATAATATGTACACGGAAAAAAGATAACTTGAAATTTTGAACAAAAATTTTCGACTTACGTAAGGCTTGCAACATAAATTGTTATCACAATACAGTTTCACTGCTCTCTTTGTGCAGATAATCCATTTAGAAATACAGAAAAAGTAAGAAAGTTATGGTTGATCACACAGTTTGTTCACTGTTTACATATTAGTAACATATCCTGTGTGTTTTCGGCTATTATGGCGATACGACAAAACACGATTAAAGATGAAGATAAATGTGAAAAAATCCATTCAAACGCAAATAAAAGACATTGAAGCTTGTTGAAATTTGCCCAGTTTTGTGTTTACTTCCGTTCGAGATAAATTCTGGGCAGTATAAAAATCAGAATAGAAAGAAACAACGAAATAAATCAGCGTCTTTTAAAAGATCTTGCGGCCACAGCGGCCGGCCATTGCGTCTTTTAATAGATCTTACGTACGGAATCAGTGCAGGGTGCCGATGTTGGATTTTTGTTGTTGACCATCGTTTAATTTCTGTGGGAGCAGATTTGTCACAGGTTCTAGTCACTATTCTGTTCTTGCCTGCCCTCTGATGGTTACAGCTCCTTCTAACGAAGGCTAATTTGGTTTGCCTAGGAATACATAACAAAATCCACGAATAATATAACAGATTGAGTTGTCCATGAGAGCGGCACTGATTGGTACAGAATATTATTTTGAAACAATATGAATGTTTTCTATAGGCAATGTCATCGGGGTGCTTCCTTTCATGACACCACAAAGATCAATTATTTTTTTTTCAGAGGTCATCTGTTCGGGTTTTCACCTTGTTATCATTTCCTGCATTTTAC
The DNA here is from genome assembly GCA_024509875.1 of Oreohelix idahoensis. NCBI lineage: Eukaryota > Metazoa > Mollusca > Gastropoda > Stylommatophora > Oreohelicidae > Oreohelix > Oreohelix idahoensis. The sequence goes on from JAMPIV010003512.1 coordinate 58,052, forward strand.
TTTCATTATCTTTACCATTTCCCTGTGTAATTTTAGACCCACTTGTAAATCAGGTATTTTTATTTCGCCTTGCATCAGATTGCATCTTCTATGGTACAGAAGAGCCAAGTAATCTGCAGAATCTAGATCACCAAGCTGTTTAGTTTGATTCCACTGGATTCTTATCTTCTTCTTCGTTCGATCTCAGACTTGTACATTAATGACTTTAATAAAGGCAGTAGTCAGCTCAAGGTTCCTGGCATCGTCAAAACGTTTTTCGTGGAAATGAAGTGGGTTGTTGCCTTATGCCACTCCGTTCACTGCTGAACGTTGGGCAGAACTGGAGCATGGGGCTGGTGACATAGGACCAGAGATCTGCTGGACCAGTCCTGTACTAGTTATATAGATGGTACCTCAGCCTATTGTGACAAGTGCGTAAGCAGAAAATGATGACCGGGTCTCGCCATTTCTGTTGTGTGATGTCGATGTTTTCAGAACCAAGTCTATTGCTAGTAAGAAAAGGAATGGAGCCAAGTTATCCCTGTCGCACTCCCGTTCTTATCCCAAACAGTTCTGTAAGTTGTCCTTAATGAAGAACTCTGCATGTCATGACTTCATACGTTTTCATTATTAAGTTAATTATCTTCATGGGAACTCCATAATGCCTCATCAATTTCCAAAATTATTTTCTTTCTACACTGTCAAATGCCTTTTCATAGTCCACAAATCCGATTTATAGCGGTGGATTCCATTCCAGGCTTAGTTCAACTATTATTCTCAATGTGGCTATTATGTCAGTACTTGATCTGTTTTGTCGAAAACCTGCTTGTTGATCTCTCAGTTGTTTGTCTATGGACTCTTTTAATAACTCAGGGATGATCCTATTTCATACTTTTCCTGGCACTGATTTTGTCCTCTTAGGCAACTTGACATTCTGCTGGTTTTTCTTCTCTCGCCCAGATTTTGCCAAGCAGTTTGTATAATCGATCGAACGTTACTCCAAGATATTTCAGCTTGTCATGCCTTCAATTGTCTATCCATTTAGTGTAATGTCTGGAAGGTCTGCTTTCACTAAGTTGTTCAAGGAGCACCACATCCCACCTGCCTTGTTCGAGATGAACTTTAAGCCTGTTTTTTCGCATCATTTAGAAACTGTCTATTTTGTCTCATGTATGCTTGTGGTGGATTTTGATGTTAATTGGTAAAATGTGAATTTTATGCAGATGTGAGGTCAAGCTGTGAAGGCCCCTGAGTCTAATAGATAATAGGGTTTGTGTTTTCAGAGAATCTTTCTGCTACCACCCTACGACCTCAACCTGCGACGTATTTTATCCTAAGTATAATAATGGTGTGTGTCTGTTATCTGCCTAGTGTCTAGGGTAATGTAAAATGTGCTGTAATAAAATGACAACAAATACACATAAGAAATCTATGATAAGTAATTAACAACACCCAGAGTTAAGTTTAAAATGTGAAATCTTTTTTACAGTTTATTGTTTCAGTATCACAATTTTGTGTATACTGGAATATTGAAACTCAAAATGATAATTCAAAGTATTTACATAAAATTGATTCAATTTATAAATGAGTATATTATTTTTCACAACTTTAATTAAATATGTCAATCTGGAACAGTGTCAATTTACTCTTGCTCCTATGAATGGGTAATGATTGAAAGAACGTCTGTCTTCATCATAATCTGAATGATCTAATACACATTTGGGAAATGAGAGTAGCTGAGTTTGATATATCAAGTGCCCGGAGACGATTTCTTAACTTAGTGTTTTCTGGTATACAGGATGAATTATGTTCACATCACCAGCTTCCACTGCCAAGTCAGGATTCTGCTCTTGAAATATAACAAGGAGGCACACAGTCGATACTGCCTCAAGTCTATAGATGCAGAAGTATATACAGGTATAGATTTACTTGGGCTCACTTTGAGTCATAGATGAAACCCTGGAACGATATAAATGCGTCCTACTCAACCTCTGATATACTCTCTCTTTCCCTAACTAATAAACATTTTCAATCATATTCAGACTCAGCATGCTAACTAAACAATTAGTTAGCGTTCTTAATTGGTTTGTTACCCCATTCATGGTCAAATAAACTTCAAACTATAGTTTGACACTTTCCTTGACAAAGGAAACATTTTAAGTTAATAATATCAAGTCATGTACAATCACGGTGACTTGCTGAAGAAGACGGCCAGTGGTTTTCCTGGTCTTATGTCATAATACTGTACAACAATTTCCCCATTAATATTTAATTTTACTTTCTCCCAAAGTGTCAGAAAGCCTGTCTGGCTTTTCTACAACATGTTAATATATTTCCTAACAACTCTGTAAAACAACACAAAGTTTGATGTTGACTTCCCTCTAGTTAAACTTCTACCCACATAATTTTCATACATATTCAATAATACATGCATAATAATAATAATAATGATGATATAAATGTTTTCTTTTTTACCGCATCAGAGAAATATTAACACTAATAAGTTTGATTTGCGATAAATATGGTCAAATCCAGATCGCTTGCTGGTGCAGATCAGCAAAACAAGATCGTACTTATATCTAGTCTTCACACAACTTTAGTGTAATACAAATTGTTTCAAGTGGCGATTACCACTACCTTCAAACCACTTTTATTCCTCCGTTAGTATATTAGACTCCAGCCAATCAGGGACTGTTAGGCTTCTAGCGTCCTTTTTTTTCAAAACTGAACTCAATTTTCAAATCTTGGACTATCCTACCCTTTCCCAATATCTGTCAAGCTGAGAAAGATGTAGTCTGTTAGTCCATCTGTTTTCTGTCAATACCTCTTTTATTTATTGAGTGGTTAAAATTCTGATAAATAATTATTGATCCCGTTGCTGTCTGTCACACAGTGCTTATATTTTTATACGTTTATTTATTATATTTACTATTTTCGTTTTTCTTCTTTAATTCTTCAAATAACATATTTTCCTATCTACGGTAAGATACATTAACACTTTACTCTTCTATTACCCAATTAATGTCATTGTATTCGTCATTGTCTTTTATTTTAGCATATAAGAAAATTATCTAAGTTTATCTTCTATCTAACTGTAAAAGTCTGTTTGACAGGAGATGTAAAAGGTTGTTCAGTGTAAATGCCCAGATGTAACGTACTGTTTTGATGTGTTATGAATGTTAGTACGTTGAGCGTGTCGTTTTGTCATGGACAGTACCAAGTAGTAGCGAGGAATTAGTTCACTAGCGTGAGGTGCCGCCAGGGTATAGTAGACACATACATAATGTCAGTATTCCTGTAGATTCAGACATGTAGTACTTGTATTACAATGTGGTTGATTGTGTAGGTGAATAAATAACAGTGCTGATAACACGAAGGCCGTATAGGCTCTTGGACGTCTTCACATTAAATCACACAACCACAAGTAGAAGTCAGTGAAGTAGGGAATGCTGCTGACGTTTACAATATTTATTCATGACGTACGATAATACGATGATGATGGACGAAACAGTCAATAGTATAAGATCGAGTACATAATGTGTGTAGTTACAAAGGTCAGCTTCAGACATCACAGATCCCAGACATGTAACAATGTCTTGACCAATGTTTACTGTTCATGCAATAGCTCTAATCCCTGACTGAGCCCCGTCAGGTAAGCCCTAGCAATTATATTGCGTAGTACAGGCGATATCAGTTATTTAAACAAAGTCAATGCCATTGTCCTACAATTAGCAAAAGACTTCAGACTGACCTCACATGCCAGATACTTCATTGTGGTGAAGAAGATTGGCCGTAAACACGGACCAATATGATGACAACGAAATCAGGCCGCAGGTCGCGGGCCTCGATAATCAGGTCACTCTCAGTTTACACAAGCTTCTGAGATTAAATGTATTTTCTGCCAAACCATATTCCGCCTGCATTTCGGATCCATAAAGATGATTCCTAGGCTTATGTGTGTAACAGGTCAACTTAGACCTAGTCTTTCAAATATGAAGCCATACTGGAGCACAGTATAATAACTCCTTGTGAGCTTCGCTCACTATGTCGCCATCAGCGATAAATGTACCTGTAAGATCTAAACGAGACGAAAAGATCGAATAATGTTTCAGTTACCTTCTCAAAGAATCCTTACACTCTAAGGTAACACAACACAGCCAATACTGGTATAAAGAAACACTCAGTGACGGAAGAATGACAAAACTGTCATTCCCAGAATTTCCAATCCCTATCGTAAACGTGGCAGAGAGAAATCTACGGATCGGTACATCCATTCTAAGCCTCAGGTACACTCTCTCTCAATCAGTCTCTCGGCTTTTGCCGCCAAGACCCGCGCATGCCCAAAGAACATGGACCAGATCGAGGCAAACCAAGACCAGGCGTTTCCGCCCAAACGGGTTATAAAGATACTCCGTATATGATCCTATAAATAGACTTAAGACATGTCAACTATAAGACATTGCCTGAGACAGTACAACATAAGACAGGAGAAGATAATCACCAGTCAAACCTGTCACAGAAAGATAATAAACATTTATCTCTCTTTGATCACATTAAACCAAACATACATTAGGTTGGAGTTTTTCCCACCGTCCAAAATGACGGCAACATTACCACACCTCCCAGGGAAAAAAAATTGGCACTTTTTTTTTGAAATACATCTATGAGCCAGGTGCATTAAGCTCACAACGCATATGTAATGCGCCGATGAAAGGATCACCAAAAAATATAACATCATAATGTCAGACCCAATCGACGCACAGTAGAGCGTCTGGTGAGAAGAAAAAATCTCACTAGATAGGAGAAACTATTTTCTCAAAGTAAATATATCCGGGGAGGTGTTACCAACCAACTCAAAAGTGCAGGTAATGTTACAACAAAAATTCATATCAATGTGTATAAATGGTGAATGACAATTTCCATAACGAGATTACACCAACATCGAAATCTCACGACGTATAATGCGTATATAACCATAAATTCAAATGGTCAATCATTAACAATATTTCTAAATTCTTTTTACAAACATATGATTTTACATGTGTATAGAACTTATATCTGATGATGTCAGAAGAACAAGACGATGCTCTATTCCGGCGATGTCTTGTAAGCAAGATCCTCAAGGAACATCAGGACGTCTATAGAAGTCATCGTAGTTATACACCGTTCCAACATATCACACCGGTTTGCTGAGAACAATACAAACAGTACATTTCTTAGAATGTTATAATGTACCATAGTCACTTAATATATATCTAAACTATAAATGTGGCCGCATTAAATTTTTGACCTTTATTTCATATGAAACAAAGCCTTCCTCTGTTTTACCGAAGACGGTAACAGAGAAAGCAAGAAATCAATACATAACCATGAGTTTAAACAAAGTGACAACAAGTGTTACAGAAGCATGTTATTGTAAGAATAGATCATAACTTTAGATATGTAACAGTAGATCTAGACAAACAGAGCTAAGTAGCTTCATGTGGGCATCGAGACAATATGTCTGCCATCACATTATCCGAACCACGGATAGCTCGTACCGTGAAATGAAAAGGTTGAAGAGCAATAGCATATCGAGTGGATCTCGAACTCTTCAAATCCTTATTCTGCATAGCTGTGAGAGCTTTTTGATCGGTTTCTACTACAAAATGCGCGCCGAGAAGGAATCTTTGGAGTTTAAGAATTGCCCAGACCATAGCCAGCAATTCTCGGACTAGAACAGAATAATTCCTTTCTGCCGCATTCAGTTTTCTAGAGACACACATTACAGGATGCAGAGTCTAAGAATACTCTTGCATCAGTACCGCCCCGATCCCTATTGCTGAGGCGTCACTGCGAAGGACAAACGTCCTATCGGCTGTAGGTAGTCTTAAAATAAGAGGAGACGAAATAATGACTTAATCTGATCCAATGAAGAGTGGCATTCTTGGGACCAACGCACCATATTAGGAGACCCTTTCTTCAATAGGGTTGAGAGTGGTGCCGTAATAGAGGAAAGATTCGGAATGAATCTTCCGTAGAACTGTATTAGGCCCAAGAGACTACGGATCTGTTTTTTAGTCTTAGGAATAGTGATGTTCAGTATCTTAGAAGTGTTGTGGTCTTCTGTTTTCAAGAGACCATGACAAACACGATGACCAAGAAAAGAAATCTCACTAAACCCAACATAGCCTTTAGAGGGTTTAGCTGTCAAATTATGCTCACGTAGAGTAGACAACAGTTCATCTAATCCCAGATAGTGATCTTCCCAAGAATCTCTAAAAAGACAGATATCGTCCAAGTATGCAATCACATCAGACCAATATGCCAGTATTCGACGCATCATGCGTACGAATGTAGCTGGGGCATTCATAAGGCCAAAAGGCATAAAGTTCCATTGGAACAAACCCCTAGGTGTGGAGAAAGCAGTGAAAGGTTTGGCTCGTTCGGTTAAAGGAACTTGCCAGTATCCTTTAGACAAGTCCAGCTTTGTAAAGAAACGGGAATTGGAAAGTCTAGTAAGTAACTCATCCAACAGAGGCATAGGTTCAGCATCGAACTTCGTTACTTGATTTAGTTTACGGTAATCGACGCAAATGCGTATGTTATTGTCTTTCTTTCGGACAATAACCATAGACGACGAGTATGCCGAACTGGATGGTTCAATTATTCCTAACTTTATCATTTCATCCAACTCTTTCTCGACTTGAGTTTGGAAGTGGATAGGAATAGGATAAGGTCTGACCCTGATAGGAGTATGGTCAGTCAATACAATGTCATGTTCAATGACTGTAGTGTGTCCAGGAATGTCCGTGAGAACATCCTGAAATGCTTGTAACATGGAAGAGATTTGTGACTGTTCCCTAGTTGATAAATTAGGTGAAATTGCAACATCCTTCCATGATTCCGTAGAATGAAGTGGAATCATCGGAAGAGGAAGATTAACATCAGAGAAAGTAGATTCCTCATCCTGTATGACAGACAGCGATGAGTAATGGCCACAAGCGACTGTAGCGTCGTCCGTCGCTTGAAAGATAGGTTGTAAGTACTCTGGACGTTCATAAAATTCCGTAAGCATATTTATGTGAAAAGTTTTATGCTTTCCGTCAATATCGACGACATAGTCGACATCAGAAATTTTAGATACAATCTCAAAAGGACCTTTCCAACCAATAAGAAGTCTATTTTCCCTGGAAGGAAGTAACACAAATGCTTTGTCTCCAGGACAAAGTTGACGTAGGCGTCTATTTTTATTTGTAAACTGTCTTGCCTTTGCTTTAGCAAATTTAGATGCGGAAGTTGCTAATTTTCAAGCTTCAATGATTTTCTGCCTGAGAGCAATGACATACTCGTAAGAAGATTGTGTGTCATCACTAATATCATCGGCAGCTATCAGATCGTGAAGCAAGGACATTGGGCCACGCGGACGCGCGCCAAAGACGAGCTCGAAAGGAGAAAACCCGGTATGTTTATTAGGAACCTCTCTATAAGCAAAGAGAGCAGCGGGTAAGACTCAGTCCCAATCCTGAGGATGATCCTCAGTTATTTTCCCAAGTACATTTTTGAGAGTTCTATTGAGACGTTCGACTAGTCCATTAGACATAGGATGATAAATACTACTCAGTGATCTCTTGATATTAAGAGTAGACATCACCTGCGACATTGTCTCAGATATCAGTTGGGTGCCATGGTCTGACAAGATTTTCCTAGGGAATCCCAACCGCGAAAATATCAGCCAAAGAGCGTCTGCAATATCGCAGGCGAAATGCTCTTCAGAGGTATGTTGATGTCATCTGGCTGATTTTATTTTGAAATGACCAATGATATATATCGCCATTTTCTGAAATGGACGGATAGGAATGTCCGCAGCTTGGATAGGTGCTGCATGGCGAGGACCTTTCGATTTTACTTCTTGACAAACTCTACGCGAGCGACAATAAAGACGTATGTCTCTGTTGACGAATGTCCAAAAAAAGACGCAAGAACTCTCGACTTCGTACGTGAAAATCCCATATGACCAGCGCATTAGCTGTCGTGAGCATGTTGCAGTATTCTAACTCTCATGTCTTTCGGAACAAGAATTTGTGAATGTATAGACATGTCTGAGTTTTGTACCATACGCACTAGTACGCCATTCTTCATAGTGATCCAAGATTTGTGATCTGTGTTCTTATTTGGGTCACCTTTTTTTGCCAGAACGAAGAATTTTTTTAACGAAATGTCTTCCTGTTGACTTTTGATAAAAGAGTCACGTGAAATGACATCATGATCATCTTTATCACGCACCTCAACACCTTCGGTCGATGTAGTCTGAGGCATATTCTGAGCCTGAGCTCTCGTGATAACTGCATTAGCAGCTTCTAAGTTATGTTCTTCCCAAACAATAATCTGCTGCGGGGTACACTCTTTAATGCCGTGTATACGCCCGACGATAAGATCCGCAATAGGATTCGGAAGCAGACACGCTTGGACCTCTCCCGTAAAGAAGGGAGTAGCTATACGGATGATAGCGGTAGAGTATTTTTCCACTGTGCCACCAAATGTTACACATGTGATCACTCTTCCAGTGGCACATGAAGGATCTACAAGAGATTGTCTAACCCCAATAGTGGTACATCCAGAATCAAAGAGGACTGAGACTGGATCATTATTCATTAGACCCCTATGTAGAATAAGAGATCCTCTCCCGTCATGAGCCGCTGCGGCAGGAGGAGCGGGCAGAGGATGACCGCAACTCAAGGTGGATATAGTAGTAGGTTCAAATAAAGTGGTGCACTGAGGGCATTGAGATGCTCTCCCAAAATCAAAGGCAGAACAAGAACTAGCACTAGCGTTAGATTTACTATTGTTTTGTTCATTACTAACTCCTTGTGACTCTTGTTCAGCGCAGTTAGTATGATGACATGATCTATTATTATTATGCTGCCATCTACCTCGATTACTATTTCCTTTGGAATTATGGTAATTACCCCTATTGCTATTATTATTTTGGTTTGAACCGCAGTTTTCACAATTGTGATTGTGATTTACATCTTGATGAAAATATCTATCATACTGATACTGATGTCTTCCTAAAGAATTATGGCGAGGATAGTTTTTATTGCGGCTACCCCTTTTAAAGTTACCAAATTTGTTGGAACCATAATTATGAGGGCTATCAGATTGCCTCCAATTCCTAGAAGACGAGCTTCTTTGGCATGAATCACTTTGATCCTGTCCAAAGTTACGCTTACTTTTCTTATCGAAGTTGTGCTGAGTACCTTTAACTTTACCTCCGAAATTAGAATTGTATGGAGTCGCAGAAGCCACGGGTAAACCTTCTTTAATCTTGCTATTGCTAATCGTTTGTTGTGGATGAGCAGTGACATATTGGCAACAATATTGTTCCATTTCTTTTATGTTCTTAGGTTTACGTTCGTGTATAAAGGCAAGAAAAGACTAATTCACAGATGACATTACTTTGTCTCTAAGCAAAAAGTCCATAAGTGCTTCATAAGTATGTTCATTTTTAGACAACTCTATCCATCTAGTGAAAGTAAAGCGTATCTTTCCTATAAAGTCCGAAAACTCTACACCAGATACTGGTAACATAGTCTTAAAACAAAGACGGTAATCATCTTCTTTAAGCTGATATCTTATCAATAAGGCTGCTCTGACAACTTCATAGTTAGTCCTTTCATGTTCTTCTGTTGCCATTATAATATTTAATGGTTCACCTTTAAGTGAATTCAACAGTTGTCTAACATATTGTGCCTTATCTACTTTATATGTTACACAATTAAGTTCTAGTCTATCTAGATAGAACGTTAGGTCATCTTTCATAGGGTTAAAATGAGGAAGTTTGAACTTATAATCATGACTTTTTGTGCTCGAAGAAGTCGCTTGAGAACTACCCATATTCGTCACTTTTAATTTCTCTATCTCCAAAGCCATGAGTCTTTCTTCATGTTCCATTTTCTGTTTTTCTTTCCTCTCTTCAGCTTCCCTTATTAACTTCTTCTCCTCAAATTCTCTGTCTAGCTGAATCTTCCTTTCTTCAGCTTCTCTGTCTAGCTGCGCTTGAATCTTTTTCTCTTCAAATTCTCTGTCTAGCTGCGCTTGAATCTTTTTCTCTTCAAATTCTCTGTCTAGCTGAATCTTTTTCTCTTCAGCTTTTTGAGCTTTGGCATATTGAGCAAGCGCAAAATCCTCCAATTTCTCCTCAGTTTTTCCAAGGGCTATCCCTTGCGCGATAAAGTAATCTAATGTAAACATCCTGTCTACAAATGTGCTGTCAATATCTCTGAAATAGCAACACAAGTTATCCCAATCTCAGTGGGAGATAAGTCTTTTATAAAGACTAAGTACAATTACCTTATTTATTAAGTCACCAGTAATCAGCTCAGTATATAATTTGCATCATATAATAATAGTACATGATCAAGTATACACGAAAACTATATATATCAACAATATCACGATAACTAAACAAAGACAAGCTTCTAAACAAACGAAAACATACGCAGAGGTCAAAAGAAAATACAGCTTAACTAAATCAAATGTTGTCAAAAATCACAATGATAACTGCGCAAAATTCACAATAATACAATGACAACACAGTGTATAAACAAAAGGTTGTAAAGAAATTAACAATAGAAAAGATAAGGCAGACAAATACAAACAAAACGAATCAAAAACTAAAGTACGGAGAAAAAAATAACGAAAACAACACTAACGCATCTCGTCACAGCTAAGGAAAAAAAATAAATAAATAGCAACAAAAGTCGCTTGCAATTTCCACTGTGAGAAATATGCACAATACCTAAATAACGCTTACAGTAACCCTCGGTTGAGTGGGATATTTACTGTAAGACCCTCCAACCTGAACCCGCAAAAAAAAATACACACTAACTCAACAAGTAAACAAAGGACAAGTAAACAATAGAATGCATATAATGAATGTAACGAGGAAGGCTTATTTGCACATAAAATAAAGGCTCAGTTTGACATGTAAAACCAGGCCACTTATCTTTAAGCGTAATCCTCTACAACCGCAAAGATGCAGTTCATTGCAGTACACTTGTAAACACTAGTAGACGTTCTACCGTTGAAGGTCACCGTAACTTTACAACAGGTGTAGTAGTCTCCCAAAGTGAAGAATGTCGTAGTAAACAACAGGTTGAACTGTTCTATGTTTACAATTCGAGCTTGCACGTAAACTTGTGACGTGAACTTTGACACATATGTCCTTCGACGATTGTCACAGTGTTAAATAACTTCGTTAGCAACTTTGGTCTATGTAGCACTATTGTAGCAGCTGTGGTCCATGTAGCAATTCTGCAGCAGCTGTGGTCCATGTAGCAATTCTGTACCATCCATAAATGTATACGTCGGTCAGCAGACGTTGACCTATTTTCTACTGTGTAGCTGACAACTAAACGTCAATCTTGTCTTCCAGATGTATAAATCCAGATGTGGGCAGGAAAATCCGTGTCGTTGACAAAAAAACCCACCAATCTGGTCCACCAGATGTAAAAGTCTGTTTGACAGGAGATGTAAAAGAATGTTCAGTGTAAATGCCCAGATGTAACGTACTGTTTTGATGTGTTATGAATGTTAGTACGTTGAGCGTGTCGTGTTGTCCTGGACAGTACCAAGTAGTAGCGAGGAATTAGGTCACTAGCGTGAGGTGCCGCCGGGGTATAGTAGACACATACATAATGTCAGTATTCCTGTAGATTCAGATATGTAGTACTTGTATTACAATGTGGTTGATTGTGTAGGTGAGTAGATAACAGTGCTGATAACACGAAGGCCGTATAGGCTCTTGGACGTCTTCACATTAAATCACACAACCACAAGTAGAAGTCAGTGAAGTAGGGAATGCTGCTGACGTTTACAATATTTATTCATGACGTACGATAATACGATGATGATGGACGAAACAGTCAATAGTATAAGATCGAGTACATAATGTGTGTAGTTACAAAGGTCAGCTTCAGACATCACAGATCCCATACATGTAACAATGTCTTGACCAATGTTTACTGTTCATGCAATAGCTCTAATCCCTGACTGAGCCCCGTCAGGTAAGCCCTAGCAAATATATTGCGTAGTACGGGCGATATCAGTTATTTATACAAAGTCAATGCCATTGTCCTACAATTAGCAAAGGACTTCAGACTGGCCTCACATGCCAGATACTTCATTCTGGTGAAGAAGATTGGCCGTAAACACGGACCAATATGATGACAACGAAATCAGGCCGCAAGTCGCGGGCCTCGATAATCAAGTCACTCTCAGTTTACACAAGCTTCTGAGATTAAATATATTTTCTGCCAAACCATATTCCGCCTGCATTGCGGATCCATAAAGATGATTCCTAGGCTTATGTGTGTAACAGGTCAACTTAGACTTAGTCTTTCAAATATGAAGCCATACTGGAGTACAGTATAATAACTCCTTGTGAGCTTCGCTCACTATGTCGCCATCAGCGATAAATGTACATGTAAGATCTAAACGAGACGAAAAGATCGAATAATGTTTCAGTTACCTTCTCAAAGAATCCTTACACTCTAAGGTAACACAACACAGCCAATCCTGGCATAAAGAAACACTCAGGGGCGGAAGAATGACAAAACTGTCATTCAAAGAATTTCCAATCCCTATCGAAAACTTGGCAGAGAGAAATCTACGGATCGGTACATCCGTTCTAAGCCTCAGGTACACTCTCTCTCAATCAGTCTCTCGGCTTTTGCCGCCAAGACCCGCGCATGCCCAAAGAGCATGGACTCGATCGAGGCAAACCAAGACCAGGCGTTTCCTCCCAAACGGGTGATAAAGATACTCCGTATATGATCCTATAAATAGACTTAAGACATGTCAACTATAAGACATTGCCTGAGACAGGACAACATAAGACAGGAGGAGATAATCACCAGTCAAACCTGTCACAGAAAGATAATAAACATTTATCTCTCTTTGATCACATTAAACCAAACATATATTAGGTCGGAGTTTTTCCCACCGTCCAAAATGACGGCAACACTAACCTTCTATGCTCCACTTGAGTTCAAATTCAAATTTCTGTAAACAACGAACTTGTGACACGACCACCTATGCTCCCTTTTTCCATTTCGCGTACTGTATTTTCATAACATTTCCCCGTTAAATCGTAATTTTTTTCTTTTACTGTCGTTCTCATTCAGAACGAAACAGCGCTTTTGTAGTACGTCTCACAATTCGACTACGCGTTTGCCGTATGTTACCTTATAGTTACTTTTTAGCCCGAAATACACTGATGTGTGTGAGTGTTTATATATTCTGGCTTGTCCAACAGCGTGGATATAGGCATAGAACTGCGTGTCGAGCGAAGAGGGGTTTTGCAAGGCGGCGTTAATATTGGCGTTAATTCTTACTGCAGTTTTGTTCTACACTTCTGGAAAATGTCCGAATTGCTACTATTAGGGGCGTTAAAGTTAAAATCTTACGTTAATTCAGAACGGCGGTTTGGTGTCGCAGTTCTGGCACATGTTAATTGTAAGTCTCAAGGACGAAACTAGGAAAGCGTGTAAGATTTGACAGCGGAATCATTGTCTAAGCAATACTACGGTATACAATTCAGCGCTCTACTGGCGTAGAGGACGACGATAGGCAAACACACACGGGCGGGTTTATTTATTTTTATAGGAGCAAAATCTTACTGAATTTAGCGATTGTTTCACAGATTTTGCTACACATCTCCCTTCCTAAAACATGCATTCATTGCAGGTTATAATCTGTGAGACAACTTACCGCAAATGAACTCCTATGTCCTAGGCGTTTTTTGATTTTCATCATAAGGATGCCTACTCAAGAAGTCGGCTCCCACATTTTGCGAACCCGGTATGTATTCGATTGTAAACGAATATGGTTGTATAAGTAATGACCACCTTAATAGACGAGCATTTTCATGCTTGGCCTGTGACAAGAACACGAGGGGCTGATGGTCAGTTTGGACCACAAATGTTCTACCATAGAGATAGATCTAGAACTTTTTTATAGCCCAGATTAGAGCTAAACATTCTTTTTCACTAGTTGAATAGTTTTGCTCCGCCTTATTCAACTTGCGGCTAGCATAAGCAACTGGGTTTAATTCCCCATCAAGTGAAGTGGACCTTTGTAATAATGTGGCCTCTAATCCGACTTTGCTAGCATCCGTTCTCACCACAAATTCCTGACTCAAATCAGGCAATTTCAATATCGGCTTGCTGGTGAGTTTCTCTTTTAACTCTTGTTATGCCAATTCACACTGCGCTGACCAAATAATTTTATCAGGTTGGCCCTTACGAGTTAAATCTGTCAGCGGAGCACATATAGAGTTAATGTTCTTTATGTATTTCTGATAAAACCCACACAAAGATACGAAAGATCCCACATCTTTTTTTGTTTGTAGCCTCGGTGCTCTTTGCAATTTCTCCAGGTGCTTGGGGTCAGGGGTCATGCTTCCCTTATATACTGTGTGTCCCAAGAATTCCAGCTCTTTACAACCCACACAAAATTTTTTGGTCTAGCCGTCAAATTTGCTTCTCTGAGCCTATCGAATAGCATATTCAGAGAGTTAATGTGTTCTTCGAATGTTTCAGCAGCAATAAGGATGTCGTCCATGAAATTCGTTATACATGGATTATTCAGTGGATCCAACAATTTTCTCATCATCCTGGAAAACACACTCGGGGCATTTTTCAACCCAAACGGCAACATGTTGAACTCATAATGGCCTTCCGAGGTGCTAAAGGCTAAATAAGGTCGAACCTCAGGCTTTACTGGAATTTGATAATAGCCTTTGCTAAGATCCACCTTAGAAAAATATTTTGCCTTGTTCAGCCTGGGAAACAGCTGATTTGTATCAGGTAATGGATCCACCTGACCTTCTGTGACAGCATTCCGTTTTCTGTAATCTATACACAGACGATGTTCTCCGGAGGGTTTCCTCAGCAAAACCATACTAGAGCTATACGGAGATTCACTGTGAGAAATGATTCCTTCCTTCAACAAATAATCGATCTCCTCTTTCAAAGCTTTTTCCTTAGCGAACGGAATAATATAGGCTCTCATACAAATGGGTGTGGGGTCTATTAGCTTCATATCATATTGTAACAGATTTGTGTGCCCCGGCTTATCCGTTAACACATCTGTATGTTCAATCAGAACCCTTTGAACCTGCTCTCTCAGAGCCTTAGTCAGATGCTTACTGATTTTCACCTGTGCCTGTGTTTCACCTGGATTTACTGGGTACTCGTGAGAGTCGAGTGGTTCATTTGTCATCCCCGTTGCTATCGACAAGGTCATTAGATGTGTTTCATCCTGGATTTCTCTGTCCAGGTACTTCTTTAAGAGGTTCACATGATAAATTTTCTTTCCCCTTTTTGTCGATTTTATAATTATTTCTAGACACCTTCTCTAGAACCGTATATGGACCTTGCCATCCAATTTGCAACTTGTTACTGCTGCCGGGTAGTAGAAGGAGCACTTTCTCTCCCACAGCTGATTCCCTATCTTTCGCTTTCTTGTTAAAATAAGCAGCATGTTTTTTCCTGGCTTGTCTGAGATTATCATTAGCAAGTTTCCAGCCAGTTTTGAGACGAGTGGTCAGCTCGTTCACATACTGATACGATGAGGTAACAGTCTCTTCTGCTTTCTCATCTGTCCACGTCCTTAATATGGTTTCCAATGGACCTTACATTGACCTCCCAAATAAAAGGGTTGCCGGTGCCATTCCGGTCGAATTATGTGGAACTTCCCGATACGCAAACAACGCAGCGGGCAAATATTGATCCCACGTATCAGGTTTTTCATGGGCCAGCTTTCGCAGAATAGAAATGAGAGTCCCATTGAACCTCTCCACCTGGCCGTTCCCATGGGGGTGATACGGACTACAATGAAAGTGCTTGGCCTGGAAGATCCTGAAAACTTCTTCCGTTAGTCTCACCTTGAACTGTGAGCCGTTATCAGTCAAGATTTGGTGCGGAAAACCTAACCTCGTGAATATGGTGAGTAATGCCTCTGCCACATGCTTCGAATCGATTGATGACAGGGCTACCGCCTCTCCCCACATAGAACAAGTGTCCACCAGAGTGAGAATGTAACTGTTCCTCCTCTTGGTACGTGTGAGAGGTCCCACAATATCCACTGCAACCCTCTCAAAAGGGGTTCCCATGATTGGCATTTCACCAAGAGTTGCAGGAGCAGTCCAATGCTTTGGAGATACCCTTTGACACTCTGGACAGGATTTTACATATCGTTTTATATCTTCGGTTATTCCTGGCCAGAGGTAATGACAAGCTACACGCTGTCCTGTTGCGCTGAACCCCATATGACCACTGAAGAGAATCGCGTGCCCTAATTTCATCACTTTCTCCGTATACAAAGTGATAAGTACCAGCTGTCCGTGACCATTGGATCCACTTCCAGCCTTCCTATAGATCAATTTATTCTTCATATAGTAGTCTCCTTTATTTGGAGGTGTACGGCATTTAGGCAATTTTTTAAAGCACGGCTTGAGTGACCTATCCTCCGCTTGTGCCTTCCTCATCTCCTCTGGATGAGTAATTATAGGTTCATCGTCCTCCTTCCTTGACTGTGACCTGGTCTGCACTGTTGCCATGATCACAGGTCTCTTGGGATACCCCAAGAAGACATATCTATACCCCAATATTAGAGGGTAGATTGGTTCATTTATCACTGCTGCTCTAATCACTCCTTCCACATAGCGAGTTTTTACACTTATTCTAGCATTGGGAAGTGTCATGATTGCTACGTCCTTGGTTGTTCCTTGGATCTCCACTGTTTCCATTGTGTATTGATCTGGACGCACCAGGTGAGAGCTCACGACTGAGTCATAATCTAAACCTGTATCATAAAGGCACCTAATGGTGACCCCGTTACATACAACATCTTCACACACTGGGGGGTGATAAGGTTCCTGCTGTCCAATAGGTTTCACCTTTAATCCCTGATTCCCCGTTTTCATTGCAGCGAAGGTAGAAGATTTCTTAGTACACACTTTGGTGTCATGAGTGTTCCTCTTACACCATTTAAACCATTTATTTCCCTGAGGGAAAGTTTTTCTTTCACTGAATTTCGGGTTTCTATCGCGTTGGTCAAAACTTGGCTTATCATAATAGGCTTTACCTTTATTAAACTTGTCCCTATGTTCAAATTTAGGTTGGTTTTGGTTTTGTGGGGTTTTATTATGGTCTATAGGCTTCTTCTTTATGCCTGCCATCTCAGACTGGGCTGCCTGATATCTTTCAGCCACATTTAAGATCTCCCCCAGTCTCTCAGCACCCTGTTCCGTGAGATATTTCTCAGGTCTGGAGCCATGGACTCTCTTAACTGCTCAGTCATAATCATTTCCCTTAAATCTTGGGTTTTCCCCAGAGCATTCCATTTCTCCAGGTATGTCTCCAGGCGTGCAGAGAACTGGTGGTAAGTCTCCCCAGTCAGCAGTTTGGCATTCCTAAATTTCTTCCTATAAAATTCGCTATTCTTCTCATACCTAACTAGAAGAGCTTGCTTACGAATGTCATAGTCGTCTTGGTCATCTTTGCTCAGCTTAGCGAATACCTCATAAGAGGTTCCCCTAAGCCCCTGGGATACCTTCAGACTCCATCTTTCTTTCTCTAACCCACTTATGGTAGCTAGTCTTATAAAGAGGCTTAAAAATGATTCAGTATCATCATCTTTCTCCACAAATGGGTCTAAATGAAACCCCATGGCTGAGGTTGAGACCCCCTGGCTTGCAGCTGAGTCGGAGGTGGATGGGCTATTTCCATTTTCAGGAGCATGGCCTTGTAATTCCAACTCCCTTAGTCGTAACTCATGTTCCCTTTGGAGTCTTTTATCTTCCTTCTCAGCCTCCAATCTCCTTTCTTCTTTCTCCCTTTCTGCAGCAAATCTCTTGTCTTCCCTTTCAGCCTCAAGTTTCTTTTCCTCAACTGCAGCCTCTTGATCTCAGCCTCGATCTCAGCCTCTAACTTCTTAGCCTCCCTAGCATCTTCTAATAAAATTCTTTTCTCCTCCGCTAACCTCTCAGCTTCTAACTTCTTGGCTTCCCTAGCATCTTCCCTCTCTCTTTCAATAAATTTATCTATTTCTGCTGTAACATAAGCAATCAGACCTTGACCGTCCATCCCCATGTCCTTTGCAGCCTGCACAGCAGCAGATCTGAATTTGGCTAAGTCTGCCATCTTATTGTTAACAATATTCAATGTTATCAAACTAACTTAAACTAGTTAACCAACCTCTAACTAAACACAAAACACTGGGCACTGATACCTCAAACCAACTCTCCAATTAATCTTTAATTTCCTACTTTTAAAATCCCGGAGCGAGCGACCCAATCTATGTGGTGGATTTTGATGTTAATTGGTAAAATGTGAATTTTATGCAGATGTGAGGTCAAGCTGTGAAGGCCCCTGAGTCTAATAGATAATAGGGTTTGTGTTTTCAGAGAACCTTTCTGCTACAACCCTACGACCTCAACCTGCGACGTATTTTATCCTAAGTATAATAATGGTGTGTGTCTGTTATCTGCCTAGTGTCTAGGGTAATGTAAAATGTCCTGTAATAAAATGACAACAAATACACATAAGAACTCTATAATAAGTAATTAACAACACCCAGAGTTAAGTTTAAAATGTGAAATCTTTTTAACAATTTATTGTTTCAGTATCACAATTTTGTGTAGACTGGAATATTGAAACTCAAAATGATAATTCAAAGTATTTACATAAAATTGATTCAATTTATAACTGAGTATATTATTTTTCACAACTTTAATTAAATATGTCAATCTGGAACAGTGTCAATTTACTCTTGCTCCTATGAATGGGTAATGATTGAAAGAACGTCTGTCTTCATCATAATCTGAATGATCTAATACACATTTGGGAAATGAGAGTAGCTGAGTTTGATATATCAAGTGCCCGGAGACGATTTCTTAACTTAGTGTTTTCTGGTATACAGGATGAATTATGTTCACATCACCAGCTTCCACTGCCAAGTCAGGATTCTGCTCTTGAAATATAACAAGGAGGCACACAGTCGATACTGCCTCGGTCAAATAAACTTCAAACTATAGTTTGACACTTTCCTTGACAAAGGAAACATTTTAAGTTAATAATATCAAGTCATGTACAATCACGGTGACTTGCTGAAGAAGACGGCCAGTGGTTTTCCTGGTCTTATGTCATAATACTGTACAACAATTTCCCCATTAATATTTAATTTTACTTTCTCCCAAAGTGTCAGAAAGCCTGTCTGGCTTTTCTACAACATGTTAATATATTTCCTAACAACTCTGTGAAACAACACAGAGTTTGATGTTGACTTCCGTCTAGTTAAACTTCTACCCACATAGTTTTCATACATATTCAATAATACATGCATAATAATAATAATAATGATGATATAAATGTTTTCTTTTTTACCGCATCAGAGAAATATTAACACTAATAAGTTTGATTTGCGATAAATATGGTCACATCCAGATCGCTTGCTGGTGCAGATCAGCAAAACAAGATCGTACTAATATCTTGTCTTCACACAACTTTAGTGTAATACAAATTGTTTCAAGTGGCGATTACCACTACCTTCAAACCAGTTTTATTCCTCCGTTAGTATATTAGACTCCAGCCAATCAGGGACTGTTAAGCTTCTAGTGTCCTTTTTTCAAAACTGAACTCAATTTTCAAATCTTGGACTACCCTATTCTTTCCCAATATCTGTCAAACTGAGAAAGATGTAGTCTGTTAGTCCATCTATTTTCTGTCAATATCTCTTTTATTTATTGAGTGGTTCAAATACTGATAAATAATTATTGATCCCGTTGTTGTCTGTCACACAATGCTTATATTTTTATACGTTTATTTATTATATTTACTATTTTCGTTTTTCTTCTTTAATTCTTCAAATAACATATTTTCCTATCTACGGTAAGATACATTAACACTTTACTTTTCTATTACCCAATTAATGTCATTGTATTCGTCACTGTCTTTTACTTTAGCATATAAGAAAATTATCTAAGTTTTTCTTCTATCTAACCTTCTATGCTCCACTTGAGTTCAAATTCAAATTTCTGTAAACAACGAACTCGTGACACGACCACCTATGCTCCCTTTTTCCATTTCGCGTACTGTATTTTCATAACATTTCCCCGTTAAATCGTAATTTTTTTCTTTTACTGTCGTTCTCATTCAGAACGAAACAGCGCTTTTGTAGTACGTCACACAATTCGACCACGCGTTTGCCGTATGTTACCTTATAGTTACTTTTTAGCCCGAAATACACTGATGTGTGTGAGTGTTTATATATTCTGGCTTGTCCAACAGCGTGGATATAGGCATAGAACTGCGTGTCGAGCGAAGAGGGGGTTTTGCAAGGCGGCGTTAATATTGGCGTTAATTCTTACTGCAGTTTCGTTCTACACTTCTGGAAAATGTTCGAATTGCTACTATTAGGGGCGTTAAAGTTAAATTCTTACGTTAATTCAGAACGGCAGTTTGGTGTCGCAGTTCTGGCACATGTTAATTGTAAGTCTCAAGGACGAAACGAGGAAAGCGTGTAAGATTTGACAGTGGAATCATTGTCTAAGCATTACTACGGTATACAATTCAGCGCTCTACTGGCGTAGAGGACGACGATAGGCAAACACACACGGGCGGGTTTATTTTTTTTCATAGGAGCAAAATCTTACTGAATTTAGCGATTGTTTCACAGATTTCGCTACAGTGCTTGTGACCATTCTCTCTGTTTTAGCCAGCTCTGTTAAAGAGTATTTCGTCTGCAAAAGTTAACATTCATCCAGGGTATGTTGCTTGAATGGTGGCTACTTTTTCTGTATAGATTTTCTACAACACTAGTGACAATGGAGAACCATGGGGCAGTCCTCGGTAAATGTGCATTGGTTCTGATGTTCATGTTTCCAAGCGAAATGGCACTTTTCTCTCCCTTATGGCAGCTGATATCCATCTCATTTAACAAGAGTTTACTCCATTTGCCATTATAAAGTCAATTAAGCTTTCATAGTTGACACTGTTATAAGCATCCTCTAGGTGAAAATCAACTGCCACAGTCTCTTGTTTACCTTGGAATCCCTCGTACTCATCGTACGCAAAAATTATGGCGTTATCCCGTGTTACTTTGATTGGCCAAGATTTACCGGAGGTGTTAGGGGAGTGTGCTTTTTCCAGGTGGTTCATTCTTTTTCTCTCTCCACTATCATTTCAAGCAATTTACCATAGACATGCTGTAGTACAATAGTTCGATAGGCGATGAGCATTATGGGGTATTTACCAGGTTTAGGAAATGGCCGTAAATACGAGTAACAGTAAACAAAATAACGAACATACTGCAAGAACCCAGCACTGCCTTCAGCGCAAAAGCAAGGTGTCGTATTATCGCCATACCAAACTAGAAATAAGCGCGCTTTGTAATATAAGAAAATTAACGTCACATTGTTCGCTGCATTATAGGTGGATTATATGTCAGTCTTCGAAAATCTTTATTCATCAAGCCTTCAGATAAAGAGACTACCATCTTACTGTCAGTAAACAAGGTGACCTTAATTCTTATATTACAAACCAGAACAACAGTGTAAACTTTCAAACATCTGTGTGGTTAGTCACGTCCACTTGACATACTATACTTTCAATAAAGGCCATTATATATATATTTTTTTGCTTTTAAATTGGTGGAGGAAAGTATTATTTTCAGTCTTTGATATGTTATAGGTCGTAATTAGGATATAAATAGTCCATAATTTTATTTAGCATATTCAACTGCAGCTATTTTCTTTGGCAACATTCTTCTCTCTCTCCACCCCCCCCCCCCCCCTTCCCCCCCCCCCCCCCTCGTGATTTATTATATGTAGGGAACTTGAAAGTTTATAATCTTGTATGTGTTTCTTTCCATAACATGATAGATTCTTAATGCTTCTTGTGTCGTTTAGTTTTGGTCACAAGAAAAAGAAACAAAAGAAAAAAAGAGAGGAGTGGGGGATTTAAAAGCTTGAGACATGTGGGAGTTTACATTTTATTTCATACTTTTTTATAAATAGCGTCCGCTGAGCTAATATTTTGTTTTTAATTTATTATGTAATCTCCAGTCAAAATACAGTGTAGCCGAAAAAAAATCTGACGTATCTGGTTTTCTAAGAAAATCTCCAGAATCGCAAAATGGAATGTTCGTACATTGAACCTACAAACATAAACTGTATAGGTGGTAGCATAAATGTGGAATTACAAGATTGATTTCCTGGGACTCCTGAGAGACAAGGGTATAGAGAGGAGGAAACTGATCAGGTCCTCAGGACGTGAAGAAGAAAACTCACACCATAGTAAAGAGGTAGCTCTAAAGAAGCACAGAAAGCATTAATAGAAAGGGAAGCAATGGGTCCTAGAATAATAAGAGATATGGGCAGAGGTTTATCTGGTCAAATTGCCTAAGAAGTGAGATTTACAAGAGTGCACAAATTACACTCATAATAATGTTATTAATGTATTATCAGTGCCTGGGAAAATTTAAAGGGAGAACAAAATGAAAATGTAATAATGAAGAGAAAGAAGAACGAAAGACTGACAAAAATAGGTAACTGGATTTATCTTGTCACGCGAAGCGAAACCAGAAGCTCTAAAATCAAGTTAGAGAAATGTACATAGAAGCAAATAGGTATGAAGCTGCATCAGAAGAGAAAGAAAAATAAATAAATTGATGAGTTGGCAAGAGAAACACAGGAAACTGCAATCAAAGGAAATATGAGAGGTCTGTACAACAGCACAAGGTACAAATCAGGTAAATACAAGCAAACTAATGGCCTCATCAAAAGACAAAGGTAGAAAAATGCTTATTAATTTTAAAGGACAAATGAAGAGGTGCATATAACATGTTGAGGAATGTCTCAGTAGACCAGCACTACATAATTCACGACACCTCCAGCCAGCGAAAGATAGCTACAGCTACATGTTAAATGTGGAAGATAAAATAAGGAAGAACTATTAAAGAAAGCCATAGTGCTTCTAGAAGGTGGAAAAGCTGTTGGCCCAAGTCGAATTCCAGCAGATGCCATCAAAGCAGATAAGGACACCTCTACTGAAATCAAACTCCATAATTCTCGCCGTTTGTACGTTGGTCACATCTAAGGGATGCAACTGTGGTTGAAAGTTAGACATTAATTGTATTGTTTCCCTTATAAACTCCGCCCATGCCGGTCCCAAGCCCGGATGAAAAAGGAGGAGGGCGGCCTGCATGGAGGCCGTAAGGAGGCAGCCCCTCCACCATGCAAAGGCACAACAGGCCAATCACCTGTTTGTCTTAAACTATGATTACGAGAAATACAAGAGAGAAAACCGGACTGATTCTAAAGGCGACGAACTGGAACGGACTACGGACTACGACTTATGGAACTTGGAACACAAGAAGTATAAATGGGAAGGAAGAGGAGCTGGTGGAAGAGATGAGGAAAGCAAAACTAGAAATCCTGGCTATAACGGAAACGAAGAAAAAAGGACAAGGAGTCATGGATCTCGATGGCAACACGTTGCTCTACAGTGGTGTACCCATATCTGAAAGAGCTAAAGGGGGCGTGGGTTGCATTGTGGCCCAAAATCAAAAAGATAGTATCAAGGGATGGAACTTTGTCTCGGAGCGCATTATGGTTGTAAAACTAAAAGAAGGAGAAACCATAGTCAACCTGGTCATAGTGTATGGGCCAAATGAGGATGAGAGAGCAGAGGTCAAGGAGGAATTCTTCGAGCTGCTTCAAAGGACAGTGGATGACTGCCTAGATGAAGTTATCATGCTCGGAGATTTTAATGCCAGAGTTGGAAATGACCATGCTAGATGGGGTGGAGTTATCGGAAGATATGGAGAAGATACTCTCAATGACAATGGAAAGCGACTCCTTAGATTCTGCAGTGAGCAGAATCTGATCATTACAAACACAAAGTTCCCCCATAAGCGCATACATGCATACACTAGATGTGAACCAACCAAGAATGAGAAGTCAGTGATCGACTATGCCATTGTTCGGAGAAGCTCATTCAGATATGTCCGAGATGCAAGAGTCTGGAGGGGGCCAGAGATTGGAAGTGATCACTACCTGCTAACAATCAAACGAACAACTGAAAGAGTTGCTCAGCCTAGGAACTGCCCAACATCACGCAAGAAACCAAGTAAACGAGCAGGAGAAATGAGCATTAGGACCTACAAGCTGAGAGAGCCAGAAATTAAGACCAGATATCAGGGGCTTATTGCTACAGCAGTGAGCAACACAGAAGAACGACCTGATGACTTGGAAACCCTCTGGAATAAATTCAAGGATATCATAAAGACAGCTGCTGCAGAAGCATGCGGTGAAGTCCGACTTGGGAACCAGAGAAAGAGGACACCTTGGTGGACAGAGGAAGTCAAAGAGAAAATAAGAGAGAAGAAAATGGCATGGAAACAATACTTAGGAGCTAAAAACACAACAGGACAAATGGAAAAATATAGAGAATATGTGACACTCAGAACAGAAGCAAAGAACAAAGTGCTAGCAGCAAAACAGAAGTCCTGGGAAGAATTTGGAGAAAAGCTAGAAAAAGATGCACAAGAAAACCAGAAATTGTTCTATAAGACCCTAAAGAACATGAGGAAGGAAAAACAATGCCCTCTCAAATTTATAAAGGACAAGCAAGGCAAATTGCTTACTGCCCCGAAGGAAGTAATGGAAAGATGGAAAGAATATTTCTCAGAACTCCTGGATGGTGAGCATGGTGAAGCATCAGAAATGATAACCACTAGCACAGAAGAGAAAACCAATGATGGTGAAGATGACATAAAGATGGAAGAACTGAGGGCAGCACTAGAGAAAATCAAGATGGGCAAAGCAGCAGGGCATGATGGTATAACACCAGAAATGGTTAAGTACATGGGAGCATCAGGCGACCTATTACTCTTAAAGGTCCTACAGGCAGCATGGTGCAACAAGACCATACCAAAGGATTGGGAGATTGCCATCATAACACCAATTTTCAAAAAGGGTGACAATCGACAATGTGGAAACCATAGAGGCATATCCCTTCTCAGTGTCCCTGGTAAAATCTACTCTAGAATCCTAGAGCAGAGACTCCGACGCCTAGCTGAGCCACAATTGGATGAGGTCCAGTGCGGATTCCGAGCAAACCGAAGTACTCAAGACCTAATCTTCACACTCAGACAGCTGAGTGAAAAGGCCCTTGAGTATAAGAGTGAGATCCATCTTTGTTTCATAGATCTGGAAAAGGCGTTTGACAGGGTCCCCTGGAGCAAACTTTGGGACTGTTTGGCAAGGAAGAATATTCCAGCACCTCTGATTCATGCTATACAGAGCTTCTACAAGTCTTGCAGAAATTATGTGAGGACAGCAAACCATAAGTCAGAAGAGTTCAGGACCACCACTGGTGTAAGACAAGGTGATATCCTGTCACCTTATCTTTTCATACTCCTCATGGACGATGTCATCAAGGCATGTAAGGAGAGAACAAGAAAGTATTCAGTGGGGTACTGGAAGATGAGACAGGTCTATATTTCGGAGCTGGCATTTGCTGATGATGTTGCCCTGATTGCTAAATCAGAGGCACATCTCCAATCCAACCTGCAAGTCTGGAAGGAAGAGCTGGAGAAGAGAGGGATGGTCATAAGCAGCTCTAAAACAAAATCCATGGTGATATCACGAGAAGAAAGAAAACATCAGATTAAGTTGGGAGAACAGGTCCTGGAGCAGGTCGACCACTTTAAATATCTCGGAGCTATTATAGACCGAAAGGGAGGCATCAAAGAAGAGTTGGCCACTCGAAAAGCAGCGGCTGGGAGACTTTTTCAGGCCATAAATCGTGGATTCCTCAGCAAGAAAGAGGTTGGTAAGAAAACGAAGATGGCTGTATACCGCTCCACCTATGTCCCAGTCTTGACATATGGATGCGAGTCGTGGGCAATGACTACAACCCACAAAAGCCAGATCCAAACCTCAGAAATGAGGTATCTGAGGAAAGTGGTTGAAGTAACAAGAAGAGACATGGTCCGCAACCAGACGATACGTCAAGGCCTAAAATCCCATCCGCTGCAGACCCAAATAGAACAGTCCCAACTAAGATGGTTTGGCCATGTCTGCAGAATGGGAGAAGATCGGCTACCACGACAAGCATGGGAAACAAAGAGCCAGGGATCCAGACCTCCAGGACGACCCAGAGTCCGCTGGGAGGACAACATTAGACAATCTTTGAAGGACCGAGGACTAGAATGGAACCAGGCCAGGAAGAAGACAGCTGATAGAATGGTCTGGCGCTCTCTCTTCCAAACCTCTACACCTCACGGTAGAAGGGGAACGACTAAGTAAGTAAGTAAGTAAGTAAGTTTCCCTTATATGTATGTCGTAAGTTTTATTTGAGATAGGTCTTAGAAATAGTGGTCCCGTTAGAGTGAAGAATGATGGTGAAGGCTCTATGATAGAAAGGGGTAAGAAATAGATAGTTGATTCACAAGGGTGAATATTATGACAATGAAGCTGCCCTGATTGGTAACTTTTGGATGATTGGTATCTTCAATTTCCTCCTCTTCCTCCGTAGTCCAGTTTCTACTCATGAAATCAGCTCTGACATTCTGTCTTCCCGGAATGTATTCCACTTTGAAGGAGTACAAGCTTAATAGCAAGGCCCAAAGCATGATCCTTGCGTTAAATTCCTTATTTGCGCCAAGCAAAGCTAAGGGAGCGTGGTCTGTTTGCACCGTAAAAGATGTCCCGTAAAGAAACTCATGATGACGTCGTATCCCGTCAATCAGTGCCAGACATTCTCTTTCAACTGTGCTGTAGTTACGTTAAGCCGTACTTAATTTTCGACTGCCATACGCAACTGGTAATAACAGATTCGAGTCGGTGTCATCTGCTTGAAGCAGGGTTGACCGGATGCCCTGACCCGACGCGTCGACCCGCAATACAAAAGTTTCTTGAGGTCAGGTAACCTCAAAATGGGGTCTCCAGACAACTGTCCTTTTAAAGTGCTGTATGCGTCTTCGCACTTTGAATCCCAAATAACCCGGTCAGGTCGGCCTTTCTTTGTAAGGTCAGTCAGGGGTGCAGTTAGTCCGTTGAAATTCTGGATGTATTTTGATAATATGCACATAGTGATAAGAAAGAACGGGTGTCTTTCTTCGTTCGGGGTCTTTTTGCTGCAACTATTTTCTCCACGTTCTTCTTAACAGGCCACATGCACCCATGAGAAATAGTATGCCCCAGGAAGTCTAGCTTTTCAAACCCGATGAGGCATTTGCTAGGTCTGGCTGTGAGACCCGTTTCCTGTAGTCTCCTGAGGAGCATAGCAACCGTAGCAATATGTTCGTCGTAGGTTTCGGATGCGATTAATATGTCATCCATGAAATTATGGATATGGGGACTGTGCAAAGGTTCTAAAAGCTTCCTCATCATCCTGGGGAATACTCCTGGTGCGTTGTGCAGTCCGAACGGCATCACATTAAATGTGTAATGTCCTTCACTAGTGCTGAAAGCTAACAAAGGTTTAACTTCCTCCTTGACTGGTATTTGGTAATAACCTTAACTCAGGTCAATCTTGGAAAAAATTCTTGCTTTGCTAAGCTTGGTGAACAACTCGGAAACAGTCTGGAGAGGTTCGGGCTGGAATTCCGTTACAGCGTTTAGTAACCGGTAATCAATACACAGCCGAACTTCCTTACTGGGCTTCTGCAACAGCACTACACTCGAACTGTAAGGAGATGTAGACTCACTGATAATTTCTGCCTGACGCAGCTTGTTTATTTCTCCGCGAAGTGCATCAGCTTTAGCGTACGGAATGGGATAAACTCTAGTTCGAACAGGGGTCTCGTTAGTTAATTTCATATCAAATTCTATGAGATTCGTTCGACCATTTACATCCGTTAAGATTGCACTGTACTATTTCAGTAGCGCCCTGGTTTCTGTTTGTTGTTCTTCTGAGAGATTGTCGCCGAATTTGACCTCTTTAAAGGATTCTGTTTGTTGCAATGGGTACTCCATGCAACTATCATCATCTTCCTCGTCTTCCGTTGCTATGGCGACCGCTAGGAGATGCTCGGAGGACGGCACTGGTCTTTCCACATATTTCTTAAGCAGATTTATGATAAAGACCTTCTCCTTTCCTTTAATGGAGGTCTTGTAATTGGTGCGTCAGATCTTTTTAAGGATGGTAAACGGAACTTGCCATCCGATGCGAAGTTTGTTGTTTCCGGTTGGAAGTAGCAACAAAACTTTCTCCCGTGGTTGGAGTTCTCTCTCTTTTGCAGCTTTGTTGTATCTTTTAGGATGTTTTGCGCGTGCTTTTTTAAGGTTGGTTGTAGCTAGATCCCATTCTAGCTGTAGCCTTTCCTTGAGCTCAGATACATATTTGCTTGCAGAGACGACTGTCTCGTCAGCCTTTTGGTCTGTCAGGGACCGAAGTAAGGCTTCTAGTGGCCCCTTTATAGGTCTGCCGAATAAAAGTGTAGCTGGCGGGAATCCCGTAGATGCTTGGGGAACCTCTCTGTAGGCAAATAAGGCAGCAGATATATAGGTCCCAATCTTCCGGTTTCTCTTGACCCAGATTACGTAACATCATGGTGAGGCTACCGTTAAAACGCTCCACGAGCACATTTGAGGCCGGATGGTAGGGACTTGTGTGGATATGTTTGGCCCTCAAGATCTTAAAGATCTTCTCCATTAACAGGCTACGGAATTGGGATCCATTATCCGTCAAAACTTGTTGAGGGAATCCCAACCATGTAAAAATTTGCACGAGGGCTTCGGCCCACATTTTGCAAGTGTCGACTAAGGTCAGGGTGAACCTGTTCCTTCTTTTGGTCCTTTCCAGGGGACCAATAATGTCGACAGCAACCCGTTCAAATGGAGTCCCTACTATTGGCCTTTGCCCCATAGGTACTGGGGGTGTCAAGTGCTTGGGTGCCACACGTTGGCACTGGGCGCAGGATTTCACGTACCTGATAATCTCAGAGTTCCTTCGTGGCCACCAATAGTGGGTTTTTATTCGCTGAATAGTGGCGTATTGTCCCATATGTTCGCTAAAGGGAAGAGATTTCCCCATTTCTAAGATCTGGCTTCTGTACTGCGTCGGTACTAGGAGCTGGTTATTCCCTGTATCAGGGTCGCCCGTTCTACGATACAATATGCCATCCTTCGAAAAGATGTCTCCGTGGTGTCTGGGGTCCTTAGACATGGGCAGTTTTTTAAAGTAGGGCTCCAGAGTAGGGTCCTTTTGTTGCGCCTCCTTCAGTTCATTCGGCAACAAATTTGGCACAGGCTCCCTCTCCTTCTTGGTTTGCCCTCTTGTGGTTACCGCTGCCACAATCGGCTCTTTTGGTCTCCCAACAAACACATATCTACATCCCAAGATAACTGGGTAGATAGGATAATCCATTATGGCCGCTTTAATAACACCTCTGACAAAATCAGAGTGTATTTCTACCAGTGCGATAAGAAGCGTCCTGGGTGCGTCACTCTTAAAAACTCCACGTAGTTTGACGGTGTCCTCTGTCTCCTGACCGGGTTTGACTAGGTGTCTGGCAAAATACAATCAAAAGATAATCCAGTGTCAAAAAGACAAGTTGTTGAGGTACCGTTAAAAATTACAGTTCCTCGCGTTGAGGGTCTGTCCCCCTCAGGTTGAGAATCACTGACATTGACTCTTCCTTGCAAGGCTTTATGCAAGCATACGATGCGGTTTGGCCCGGTGTGCTTGCCCTGATCAGACGTCCCTGCTGTAGGGGTCTTTCCTTTCCCTTGACCTTGGTGGCCGCGCTGCCACACTGGCGTTGCAGGTTGATCAGGATTGTTGTTGTTGGTGGGATATCGGCTCTTGTAGAATTTCAATTTTTTTGGGGAGGTCTCTGGGTATTCGTTTCTCGTTGGTTATAGTGCTGGGAGGAATTAGAAGAATAGGATGACTGCTCTAGGTTTTGTTTTCGAGATGGCTCATCTGTGGGTTTTCGTTTAGTGCTGGGAAGTTCGGCCATTGCATTTGTATAACGTTCCGCCTTATTGGGGCTTGTCCTCAAGCCTGACTGCGCCCTGTTCAGCCAAAAATCTACGGGTTTCGTTTGACAAAGTTGAATTTATCTGTTCCACAAGAACAAGTTCGAGAATTCCCTCATAAGTAAGAGGTAATTCTGATAATTCAAGGCACTTTGTCAAATAGCCCGTGAGACGTGAAGACAACTGGGGAAATGTCTCCGTGCTCTCCTTTCGGCTGTTTCTGAACATTTGCAGAAATTTTCGGGCGGTCTTCTCAAAACGCTCTAGCAAGGCCTTCTTTAGCATGTCGTAATTATGTTGGTTGCTTCCCAGCTTTGTATACACGTCATACGCATGCCCTTTTAGTGCCGTTGAGAGTTTAAGGCATCAACGGGAACTCTCTAACCCATACAGATTTGCCAACCTCTCGAATTTCTCTAGGAAGGTGTCAATTTTCTCATTAGGGCTAGGGAAAGACTTTAAGACAAATGACATCGCTGTTAATTGGGCAGATTGCGTGCTGGAGAGATCCGTTAACTGAAACTGGGGTGAAGACGGCTCTCCATTGTTGGAAGTAGAAGCACCCCGACTCTCTAAAGCCTTAAGCGCCAATTCGTGTTGTCTCTCCCTCTCTCTCACTCATTTGCCGTGCGGACTTTCATCTCTGCCTCAATTTTCTTCTGCTCCAATTGACGATCGTCCGCTTCTTTTGTCCTAGCTTCTGCCCTCTCTTGTCTCTCTTTCTTTTCCTTCCTCTCAGCTTCTGCTCTCTCTCTCTTCCTTCCTCTCAGCTTCTGCTCTCTCTTTCTCTTTCTTCTTCTCAGCTTCTGCTCTCTCTTTCTCAGCGTCATATCTGTCAAATTCCCTGTTGACAAACGCGTTCGCGGCATCTCCCTGTAATCCTGGCTCATAGGCCTCCTGCCTCAACATGGACCTCAACTGAACTCTTTCTGCCATGTTAAAGAACTGGATGGTACTAAGACGAGAGAGTAAGACGAAGATAAACAGAAGGGGGATAAACTCTAAACCGCTTACGAGAAAAAAGTAAAATATTAATTACCTGAGATACCTCCTACCTTTTTATTAATTTGCTAACTTATCGCTGCTATTATCTGTCAATTAAGACTCTTAATGCAGGCGACTATGCCACATTAAATGGTAAGTCAAACAACTAGAAAAATCTACTATTACTTATCGGTAGAGACAAAATATAAACAAATTTATTAATTATATTTAATTTTAAAATTTCAAGGAGAAAAAGAAATTTTCCTTAAAAATATAATCTCTTCCACAAAACTCCGCAAGCCGAAGTCAATTACGAGAAGAGACGTTATTAACTAGACTTTAAAAAAATCAGAATAAGGCGTCTTTAGCTTAGCTCAACTCTGCTAACTTCAAAACCTTTGTGACTGTTTCCCAGTCACGCGATCCCAGCAATCTTTATAAAATATTTTTTTCCAATTTTCTCTGCCAGAGAATAATTTAAAATAACGAATTTTTTGTTTTCCGTAACTCTCTGCTGCTGTGGAAAGAAAACAATCTTATATTTATTTTGTGTGGTCGACCCCAAGTACTAAAAGCGTTGTCTAGGGGTGTAATTATATTTTATACCCTAACTTCACAAAGACAACTCACTCACACTCTATCTAGAGTTAGGCCCAGACTTAAGATCAGATCCAACTGGGCTACCCGTTAAGTGCTACTAATTTCTAGATCAGACTCAAAATCCCGGCGAGCAACCCATTTATTGTCGTAAATTTTATTTGAGATAGGTCTTAGAAATAGTGGTCCCGTTAGAGTGAAGAATGATGGTGAAGGCTCTATGATAGAAAAGGGTAAGAAATAGATAGTGGATTCACCAGGTGTTGGAAAGAGTAAGGACGGTCTCTGAAATCGGGTAATCTTCTCCGATTTGCCTATCTTACGACAATTTTATTTATCTGTAGACTCCTAATCTCTCCTGGCTAAACAATTGTTGCCAGTTTCCAAACACTCATGTTCACACACCAATTTGGTGCTACAAACACACTAACGTGAATACAAACTACATATAACAGAGATGGGTAATGGGTCGGCCAACACAGTAATAAAAGGTTATGGTGTTTATTATCATCTAAACAAAAATCACAACATTTAGCATGGTACAGTCAATGATCATAGTTACAGAAAAATACAAATAACAAGGTGGGGGGGGGGGGTTTGAAGAGTAGTATCCCAATATGCCCTTCCTGCTTGTATAGACAAAAAACCAGCCCAAAGGCAAGTGTTATCAGAAAAAGATAATTTAACCCAAAAATAGATTAATTATTCTGATAGGGGGTTTACAATATTTGGTATGGGGTGTAGGAAACAAGTCCTAGTATTCTCCAAGTTATCCCTTGACTAAGCAGATTAAGGGAGGGGAAGTACGCAAAGGTAAGCAATCCCACTTACAGAGAACAATACCAGGAATACAGTATAAGGATATTTTCCAAGTAACGAGAATAAAAGTTGTGCTAATATATCTCATTCATTCATGCACGCTCGTGATGGCCATCACCCATACACACTTACCGATCGTTGAATCTGGCACTCCATAGAAATAACACAAACAGCAATTTAATACTCAACAGAACGTATGAGTCTTTTCCTTAGTTTTTCAGCCCCAGATTAGCGGGTTTGGCGTTTAACATATTTTCCCGTAATCGCTGGAAGGTGAAGCCTTAGTGTTTCTTTGGATTTTCTCTAAAGTTTATATGGGTTGGCACTGTCACAGGTATTAAGTATGAGAAGGTAGTGGTCTCCTGGGTTTCACCGCTGGTGGTGGAAACTTCTATAGCGTGATTACAAAGACTGATCAGTGAGGTATGTTTTTTTGTTCGGGGTTTTTAATCCAGTGAAAAAATACGTGACTGTCAGTGTACATAAATGATATATTCCTTTCCACAACAGAACAGTAAAAATTATATATCGCTTCTGGCAATTGTTCTTCTCCAGTTAATCTTTACAGACTTTATTGATTTATGATTTAAATGTTCTTGGGTTGCTTTTTCCCATGTAAATTTAGAGAGCGAGACCGCACGGGCCGCCACAAGATTATATTTAAATGTTCATAAAATGTCTGGATGTTAGAAGAACCGAGTCTTGAGGACTCTATAGAATTGCTGGGACGTAAAGGTGTATGATCATTCTATGTGAAAAAAATAGAAAACATGAAATCAATAAGCCCTATACGTATCATATTTTGACGCACGATAAATTTACAGTTAAGACTATTTTATACACTCGCGTATTCAATTATATATATTTAAGAAAAACTCTCCGCGAGTCTAATGGTTAAACACACACACACACACACACACACACATATATATGTATATACTGTATTAGTTAGTTAGTTGCTTATCCTTTACAGGACGTGGCAATCAACCCCAGCTTTTATTGGCTGTTTTGTGATTTTTCTAGGCAATTTTTACGTTCAGTAGTTTGCCATTGCTTTCTGAACGGTACGGCGCTTATACCATTGTTAAAAATCCACACAAAGCGATCTGCTACCAAACCGCCAGCAGCAGGTTTCGAACCTGGTATATCTGGATTATGAAACTGCGTTCATATCCATTAGGCCAAACTGTATTAATTGGTTATAAATCCCTTAACGGCTCCTAAATTAATTTAAGCATCTGTTATCTTGGGAAATAACGTATTGTTGCAGGTGGAAGTGTTGCAAGTAGTGGTTTGGTTAGCTCTGAACAATGTTCCATATAATGTCAATAAAGTAATTATAAATTCTGGCCATTGTTTTATCTTCTTGATATTCTTGAGTGATCGTGTATCGTGCCTTCTATGTAAGATTACGCGAATGCAGGGGTGGAAGATTCTGAATAATAATTGAACCTTGGAATACGATTGATGTGACAAGTCGGTTCCATTGAGTCCACAATTATTTAATACAGATTACACGTCAAGACGATTCATGCATGTTGATCACAAAGGTACATATTATAACTTGAAAATATATGGCATAGATATGTAGATATCCTATCAGTCCTTGTCCAATAATCAAATTACTGTATGCAGATTGTCATAGCTGTATGCACGCGCGGTTGGGGTTTCCAACGGCCGACAGTGAGTCTATGAGTCTGGCAAAATCAAATACTATGGACTGTAATTCATCCTTCCTTAATTTTCACTTCGTACTGACCTTTAATCATTTCAAATCTTCGTAATAGCAATGGACTGACCCATGTCCGTACTTGCATAAAATATATCTGTATGGCAATACCATGCCCAACATTGGAAGGAAAGTCATACGCGTCTTAACAGCTTGACGGTCAATGTGAAAAGGGTAGCGTTTCTTAGTTACCGACTGTGTCCTAAACAACGCTATACACGTCATAATCGATCGTGTCTGAAGCGTTCAAAATTGAAACATCTATCGCAATATATTAAATGCCTTAACCTTTATAATTGCACGTCTGGTAACCTTTAGCAGACGGCGTTAATATCATATACCGTAACAATTCCCTGTACACCGGGGAAAAAAAAATCGATAGATTTTTTTTCAATATCTATCCGACTTAACAATTTTTCAAAAAAAATTTAACACAATTGTGACATATGGCCGACGATGTTCTGAGTAGAACTGTTGCGGTCGTGTCAACTAACTATTTGTCATAGTCATCTAACGTTATATATCAATATTATACATATTATTATATCAACTAAATAAATGTCCAATGTTAATAGTGAATGATAAAATTAAATTAAAGTAAGGTCTGTCGTATTAGTATGTCATATAGGAATTAATTTGACTAATTAAAATTAAATTAATTAATTAAACTAAGAGTTAAATTATTAAGATTCTAATGTAACGCGATGTTATGAGAGAAGAAAAGACAAACTAAGTAAGAAGAAATAGAAAGAAATTCGAATATAAGTTTTAACTTAATTGTGTGTGTTAAGTGTTAGTGAATAATAACTATCTAATTTAACTAACTAAATAATGTATAGGTACATTAAAAAAAAATTATTAATCTAATACTTGTGTGAGATTTATTTTCTCTTTTCATAATTTCTTCTTTTTAGTATTTCGTTCTCTTTTTTTTTTTTCATTTCATTTTTTTCTCACATTTCATTTTATTGATAATAATTCAATTAAGAAGTTAAGTTAACTAATTAATTAGTATAGGATATGATGATCCATCCGTAGTCTTGATCCTGATGAATTCTTTTAGGCAAAAGTGTTCAAATGTCCACGTCGGAAAGAAATGTCATTTATAACTGCATCGAAGAATTAAGAGTCCATAGGATAATAAGTTCGACTTGTCGTCAGATATTATTCCATGATTGTTCAATGATATTCGTATATCGTGTATGGACATTAGACGAAGTTCGAATGTAAGTATATATACCTTGATTGTCTTGTCGTTCAATTCTGTGATGCATATAGTGTTTATAAAGTTTGAATTGAAGGCAAGGTTAGTTCCTTTATAGTTGATACTTCGTTCAATCCAATGTAGTTCTGATTGATGTAGTTTAAGAGTGTCAATGTTGATTATTCGTCGTCAATAGGATTACGTGACAACGCATCTGCCACACAATTTTCAGTGCCAGGTATGTGTTCAATGGAGAACTCGAATGGCTGTAGGATGATTGAATATCTGGCAAGTTTTTGGCTTTTGTGGTTGGATCGACGCAAGGATGCGACCGCACGTTGGTCCGTCTGTATGGTAAAGGGGGCACCGAGTAAGAATTTCTCCAGCTTCGTTATTGCCCAGATCACAGACAAAAGTTCCTTGTCGACTGTGGAATACTTTGTTTCAGCCGGCTTCAGCTTTCTTGATATATATAAGGTGGGGTGTAGAATGCCATCATGGTTCTGGAGCAGGCATGCACCAATGCCGTAGTTACTAGCATCTGTTCGTAAGAAAAATCTTTTGGAAGCATCGGGAAGTCTTAAAATTGGTTCATGTGAGAACAAATTTATAATTTTGTTGAAAGTTTCATTGCATGTACCAGTCCATGTCACCTTCACCGGCATATCTTTTTTTAACAATGAAGACAATACAGCCGTGATGGATGACAAGTTTGGTATGAATCTACTGTAATATTGAACAAGTCCTAACAAACTCCTGACCTGTTTCTTCGTCTGAGGAACTGCTATGTTTAGAATTTTTGAGACTGTACTAGGTAACGTTCGGATATATCCCGATCCAATGATATGTCCCAAAAAGGTTATCTCATTACACGCGATTTGCACCTTTGTAGGTTTAGCAGTTAGATGATAATTCCTTAGAGTGTCAAAAACATATCTAAGTCCCGAAACATGTTCCTCAAACGACGAACTAAACAAGCATATGTCGTCAATATATGTAATAACGTCTGGTCTACCTGATAAAATTTGTCGCATCAGGCGAATGAAGGTAGCTGGCGCATTAACAAGCCCAAAAGGCATCACATTCCACTGGTATAGACCTTGTGGCGTGGAAAATGCGGTGTAGTACTTAGCCTTTTCGGTCAGTGGTATCTGCCAATAACCTTTAGTTAAGTCTATCTTACTAAATATAGTTGCGTTGGATAGACGTGGTAGTAAGTCGTCGATAAGTGGATGTGGTTCGCTGTCAACTATAGTCTTAGCATTTAATTTTCTATAATCAACACATAGTCTAATGTTATTGTCCTTCTTCCGGACAATCACTAATGGAGAAGAGAATGGCGAATTACTAGTCTCAATGATTCCCAGAGACAACATCTGTTCAAGTTCCTTAGTAGTTTTAGCAAGGAAATGTAAAGGAACAGAATAGGGATGTACACGAATAGGTGTATCGTCATTGAGAGTAATGTCATGACTGATAGCCGATGTGCGACCCGGAACGTCGGTCAACACATCTGGATAAGATTGTAATAGATTAGCAATCTGTAGACGCTGTTGCGGTGTAACCGTTGAAGAGATGGTTACATCCCGCCAAGATTCAGTAGGTTGAACTACTGGTACAGGTAACGGTAACTGTACCTCAGGAAAAGAAGATTCTTCTTCCTGGATGACAGATAAGTTAGTATAATGACAAGTGGATACTGTGTTGTCATCTAGTTCATGAAAAATTGACTGTAAGTGTTCAGGACGTGTATGAAATTGCTTGAGCATGTTAATATGAAATATCTTTTTGTGTCCCTTGATATCTAAGACGTAATCAACGTCGGAAATTTTATCAATGACTTTGTAAGGACCATTCCAAGATATCAATAATTTATTGTTATTGTGAGGAAGTAACACATAAGCCTCGTCGCCTGGGAATAATTGGCGTAATCGTCGAGACCTATTTTGTAGAGATCGAGCCTTAGCTTTTGCAGCCTCAGAAGAAGCTGTTGCCAACTGGCAAGACTCAATAATGTTCTTCCGAAGATTAATCACGTA
Organism: Oreohelix idahoensis; assembly: GCA_024509875.1. NCBI lineage: Eukaryota > Metazoa > Mollusca > Gastropoda > Stylommatophora > Oreohelicidae > Oreohelix > Oreohelix idahoensis. Next base: position 95,437 of record JAMPIV010003512.1, read on the forward strand.
CTCGTAAGATGACTGAGTGTCCTGAGTCATCTCGTCGTCAATTAATAAGTCTTTTATTAGTCCCATAGGACCTCTTGGGGGAGCACCAAAAACTAATTCAAAGGGAGAGAAGCCAGTTTGTTCATGCGGTACCTCCCGATAAGCAAATAGAACAGCTGGGAGTGCTCTGTCCCAGTCATGAGGGTGCTTAGCAGTAACCTTATGTAGTAGTTGTTTAAGTGTACGGTTAAGTCTTTCAACCGCACCATTACTCATCGGATGATAAATACTACTTAAATTCCTATCAATGTCCCAAGTTTTCATGACTTCCTTCATGGTGTCAGATATAAACTGTGACCCATGGTCTGATAAAAGTTTTCTAGGAAACCCTATTCTAGAAAAGATGAGATGTAGTGCATCAGCTACATCTGTGGTAGTGGTGGTCTTTAATGGGATAGCTTCTGGCCATCGTGTGCACAAATCAATGCACGTAAGGACGAATCTATGTCCTCTGGCCGATGGTAGCAATGGACCAATAATGTCTATTGCCATCTTGTCAAAAGGTCTCACTGAGATATCGCAAGCCTGAATAGGCGCCGTGTGAAAAGCTCCACGTGCTTTCACTTCTTGGCATGTAGTACAGGAACGTACATACTGCGAAATATCTCTTGACACCCCTGGCCAAAAGAATGAAGACAGTACTCGAGATCGTGTTCGAGTATATCCCATATGTCCAGCACAATGTGAGTCATGTGCATGTTGAAGAATGTACCGTCTAAAAGTATATGGGACCATAACTTGTTGTTTCATTTGTGATTTGTCATTAAAACATCTAATCAATATGCCATTTTTAATAACAAAACAATGTTTGTTATTATTACCTGAGGATAGATTGTCAACTTTATCAACCAACGTAAAAAATTTTTTTAAAGATTTATCCTCTTTTTGTTTGGTTGCAAATGTTTCCCTGTCAATAGGTGAATTGACTACAAATTCCTCTTGGTTGTCTGCATCCATTTTATTATCATCAACTTTCTCCATGAGTTGAGTCTGCGCTCTAGTCGTCACGGCGTTTCCAGTGCATAGGTTATGTTTCTCCCATTCTATAATCTCATCTGGAGTACAATCTTTACTGCCGTGTATACGACCAACCATCAAATCAGCTATAGGCTTTTTTAGCATACATACTTTTACGTTTCCTGTGAAGAAAGGAGTGTTAACATGAATAATAGCTGTGGGGTAAAACTCTATTGTTCCACCAAACGTCATGCAACGAACATATTCCCCCGTTGCACAGCTGGGATGTACCAGCGACTGTCGTACACCAATCGTTGTGGATCCCGAATCCCTCAATACTGAGACGACGGATCCATTAACTAATCCCCTGTTAAAAATTAGTAGGCCTGTTCCATCGTTGACTGCAAGACCTACCTGTGGTATAATATGTCCGCAGTTAAGCACTGTTTCTTTCGCCTTCTGAAAAATAAGATTGCATTGCTGGCAACTATTTGCCACATTATAATTAATAGCAAAACATGCAGCAGAAGACTGTGTTGTATTATTGTCAAGTGGGACCTGAGCTATAGGGGTAGTATTATTTGTAACTGCCGCCCCTGTATTATGGTTGTAATGAGATGATCCCCGAGAATGAGATCGATTCCGAGTATAATTGTTAGAATTATCTCGTCGTCCTCTATAGTAACTATTATCTCGATGTCTCGAGCCATGATTATTACCATTCCAGTTACTATTATTATTGGGAGTATGTGATCGATTATAATGAGTGTTATGTTGACCATTGTGGTAGTTTGTTTGAGGTGAATAATTTCTATCTCGTGATCTACCTCTGTTGAACTCATTTTTATTGTTGAAATCATTATTATGTCCCTTCTGAAAGTTAACATTGTGATTTCTTTGGAACCTGCTTCTGTCTACACTGTGATGTCTTTGTTTGTTATTGTGATTGTAGGCCATATTAGACGCCACAGGTAGAGGTTCTCTTAATGAGGAGTTAGAAATGGTTGCATTCGGGTGTGCCGAACAGTAGTTTAAAGAAATTTTTTCTAACTCATCCATAGTACCTGGTTTACGCTCCTGCAAATATGCAAAAAATGGCTGGCTAACCGAAGATAATACCTTATCTCGTAGTAGTAAATCAACTAATTTGTCGTATGATTTGTTGACTTCTGCCAGTTCAACCCATCTATTAAATGTATTGCGTATATTCGCAATGAATCCTGCAAAATCCCTTGGAGATTCAGGTAAAATTCCCTTAAATTTCAACCTACAGTGTTCCTCGTCCAGGTGAAACCTTCGTAAAAGCAAGGACTTAATAGCACCGTAGTTATTAGCTATTGATGGGTCAGCATTTTGAGAAGCTGTCAGTGGTTCTCCAACCAAGAATTCATTTAACTTGAGTACCCATGACTCTTCAGGCAAATGGTTAGTTTTGCAAGTCTGTTCAAAACGTGCCAGGAACGATGAAAGGTCGTCGACGTTCAAGTTGAAAATGGGTAATTTAAAGTTGTAGAAGTGTTTAGGCTGGCTGGATGATGATCCATTTTGTGCGTTATTATTCTGGTTTGCATCAGCATTTTGTGCTTGTAATCTTGCTGTCTCCAATTTAATACGCGCCAATTCCATTTCTTGTTGTAAAATAATTTCCTCTCGTTTCAATTTATTCTCTTCTTCCTGCCTGGAGATTGCTCTTTGCTCTTCTCTTTCACGTTGAGCAATCTCTCTCAACCTATTTTCCTTGGCAATTTGCTTCATCTCAAGTTCTGCTTCCTCTTTCTTTAATGCTGCCTTTTGTTCCTCTTCCTCTTTCTTTAATGCTGCCTTTTGTTCCTCTTCCTCTTTCTTTAATGCAGCCTTTTTCTCTTCTTCCTTTCTTTCATATTTTTCGAGTTCTGATTCAGCAAACTGACGAAGTTCTTGAGATTTATAACCATATTCACGACCAATCTTAACGAAATGGTCTATAGTAAGCATTTTGACTTTTATCTGTAAGTAATTATTGATAATTACTGATTAAAATAGTCAATAGTAGCTTCAGAGTAATTATTATACTTACTCAACTTAGAAATATTCAATATAGATAATCACAATAGTACTGAACTTAATGTCTAAGTTCAACTAATAGACAATATTTTGTAACAATATTGTATCTAAATAATACTATATCATAAATAGTTATGATATCTGTTAAATATAATGTAATTATATCACACAATTAATCTCAATATCCAATAATTTTGGGTATAATTCCTAGTAATTATATTGTTCAATGTACTAAGTCACTCTCTTAGTACCAGAAAAGTATATTAAATAATATACAATGGGTCTATTACCTCAAAGGTAGCTATAAGATTATTTATTTTGTCAATATATATATTATATTATTATGCCCTAGGCATCTATGATAAATTGTAGTGCTACTTTCTTGGACTATCACTGCATAATTATGCAATGTCCCATATTACCCTTAAATTTCAGAAAAAATTAATTAAATTAAATTACAAGTGTATTATTGCATATAATAGCATATTATTAATGTAATATAAATATATATCATGAGGACAGACAAGCAATGATGCAACTAAAGGGTACAAACAATGTCAAGACGCAAACAAGACATTTTCACAATTAAAAATGAATTTATGAACTAAATAAAATAAGCGGAAATGTCACAGACCAAATGAAAGGTCATGGTCTGACCCGAGGTCAACTTAATATTCAAAGTTCACAAAAAAAAAAATGACTGCAGAAAATGATGACGTCACAGGACTCATAACGGACGAAAATTTAATAATCATAAAATAAATGATAGTCAGAGGAGAATGGACGAAATAGTAACGAACATGGTACAGAACTGAATAAAATTATTAACTGAATACGAATAAAATACACCAATTATCTACGGGACAGTACAGCTAACGCAAATTGTCAAACGGTAGCAGATTTGGACAGACTGTCCAATGGCAACCTCAATGGGCTTCCAAAAGTGCAATCGTTTAAGTTCCCTAAGAACGACTGAAATCTAGGTGGTCAGCTGTTCGCGACATTCCCAGAGATTTCAGTTCCCTCTCCAACCGGCCCACGAATTAACAACAAATACATACGATGGAAAACAAATTTAACATATATACATGAAAATACATAGACATGCCTAATCAAAGCGAAATGGACTCAGTATTACGGTTTTGCAATGACGACAATTTAAACAGCTAGACTTATCTTTCCCGTTGCTTCGGTCAGTGCTATAGGTCGTCAACAGCTAGGCTAATGCCCTTGACTGCCTGCTCCTGTAGTCCATTTCTTGTGTCTGCTTCAAATGACTTATTTTTCCCTTGGTTAGGCTTAAAAGAACGACTTCAGTTTTTCTCCGATAGTTTCACCTACACGAATTTCAGTGACGTCGCGTTGTTAGGCATTAGACTGAGTACTGCGTCATAGGTCATAATTCAGCACATCATGTGATCGTAACTTGATCGTAAACATTTCATTCGAAAGTCATTCAGAAATTTTTTTTGTCGATCCCCAGACACCGGACACCACTGTTGCAGGTGGAAGTGTTGCAAGTAGTGGTTTGGTTAGCTCTGAACAATGTTCCATATAATGTCAATAAAGTAGTTATAAATTCTGGCCATTGTTTTATCTTCTTGATATTCTTGAGTGATCGTGTATCGTGCCTTCTATGTAAGATTACGCGAATGCAGGGGTGGAAGATTCTGAACAATAATTGAACCTTGGAATACGATTGATGTGACAAGTCGGTTCCATTGAGTCCACAATTATTTAATACAGATTACACGTCAAGACGATTCATGCATGTTGATCACAAAGGTACATATTATAACTTGAAAATATATGGCATAGATATGTAGATATCCTATCAGTCCTTGTCCAATAATCAAATTACTGTATGCAGATTGTCATAGCTGTATGCACGCGCGGTTGGGGTTTCCAACGGCCGACAGTGAGTCTATGAGTCTGGCAAAATCAAATACTATGGACTGTAATTCATCCTTCCTTAATTTTCACTTCGTACTGACCTTTAATCATTTCAAATCTTCGTAATAGCAATGGACTGACCCATGTCCGTACTTGCATAAAATATATCTGTATGGCAATACCATGCCCAACATTGGAAGGAAAGTCATACGCGTCTTAACAGCTTGACGGTCAATGTGAAAAGGGTAGCGTTTCTTAGTTACCGACTGTGTCCTAAACAACTCTATACACGTCATAATCGATCGTGTCTAAAGCGTTCAAAATTGAAACCTCTATCGCAATATATTAAATGCCTTAACCTTTTACAATTGCACGTCTGGTAACCTTTAGCAGACGGCGTTAATATCATATACCGTAACACGTATAGATATGTCATTTAATTTTGACAAGAACTAGACAAGTGCCAGTGGAACAAGAGATGAGAAGAAGACGATGGCGATGGATAGGACACACACTGAGGAAACCTGTTGATAGCATTACAAGGCAGTCCTTGTTCTGGAACCCGCAGGGCAAGAGAGGCAGAGGAAGACCAAGAAGTACATGGAGAAGAGAGTTGGAAACAGAGGTGAAAATGATGAGGAGAACATGGAAAGAACTTGAGATGATGGCACGTGACAGGAGGACTTGGCATGTGTTTGTTGAAGGCCTATGCTCCTTTGGGAGTGGAGGGTTATGAATGAATGAATGAATGTCATTTAATTTACAACTGGAAACTTTTGAGATGGGTTTATTTAATAGGTTTAAATTAACACAAAATCCAGTTAAATAAATGGAAGAACTAGACCACTGATCACTTGAACTAATGTATTACCACTGGCCAAACAGAATGACTTTAAGACTCCAATATAGAAGATATGCACAGGAAATCTTGTTCTATACAGCTAGTACTTTATTCAAACTCTCTGGCGCAAATGATAAACGCATTCTTCAGTGGTCTCAATATATAATTAAAGAATTGAAGGATCAGGGGGACACGCGAAAGTTCACAACTTTTTTGAACTCAGAGAACTTTCGTGATTCTGCGCCGCCAGTCCCCGCTCTATTACCCAACTCTTCTTACCGCTCGTCTTTCCCGTTCGTCTCGTTTTGCGAGCGATTCTCTGGTTCACACTGAGATGTTAAACGACGGCGTGACTCTGCTTCGTCCATTCTGGGGACCAACACTGCCTTTGATCGTTAACCGCTTTCCTCGTTGGACTCTGGCAACGCCCTACTAGGCAGAAGGACTGGCAAAGTAGGTAAATAACTGCTTATAATCGCTCTAGAGATTGGCAGTAGGCGTGGTTTTACCTCCCCTCAGGCAAAGCGATGTGCTGGATGCACGCATGAAACTATCTACATATTAATTATCCAACGTGTTGAAATTCCACGTGGAAATGATGCATACTAATTTGCCCAGGTGGTAGAATTCCCCGTTGCTATTGTGCATGCTAATGAGCCTGCATGGAATCCACATTGACTCTTGTGTTGCACACAAATCCAGGGGCTGCGATGTTATACGAGGCTACTATCCTTTATCATCCATCAATTCAGGGACTTCAATTTTCATACTATACGTACGTCACAATGCACTCTCCCGAAAATAGTAACACTCAACGAAGAAAAGTCGGTGAATTGTGCAACACAAAAAGAGTGACAGTGATATATGAATAAAATGTAAGTTTTTGATTGCAGAACCCAGTTTCATTCCGGAAACGGATTTAACTCATCATTTTGTTAAAAATAACCTTAAAATGTAAGTTTTTGATTGTTTCTTCAAGACAAAAATTTAATTTAAAGTATTGCAGACTAACTCCGCCAATGCCGGTCCCAAGCCCGGATGAAAAAGGAGGAGGGCGGCCTGCATGGAGGCCGTAAGGAGGCAGCCCCTCCACCATGCAAAGGCACAACAGGCCAATCACCTGTTTGCTTTAAATCATGATTACTAGCAACACAAGAGAGAAAACTGGACTGATTCTAAAGGCGACGAACTGGAACGGACTACGGACTACGACTTATGGAACTTGGAACACAAGAAGTATAAATGGGAAGGAAGAGGAGCTGGTGGAAGAGATGAGGAAAGCAAAACTAGAAATCCTGGCTATAACGGAAACAAAGAAAAAAGGACAAGGAGTCATGGATCTCGATGGCAACACGCTGCTCTACAGTGGTGTACCCATGTCTGAAAGAGCTAAAGGGGGCGTGGGTTGCATTGTGGCCCAAAATCAAAAAGATAGTATCAAGGGATGGAACTTTGTCTCGGAGCGCATTATGGTCGATAAACTAAAAGAAGGAGAAACCATAGTCAACCTGGTCATAGTGTATGGGCCAAATGAGGATGAGAGAGCAGAGGTCAATGAGGAATTCTTAGAGCTGCTTCAAAGGACAGTGGATGACTGCCTAGATGAAGTTATCATGCTCGGAGATTTTAATGCCAGAGTTGGAAATGACCATGCTAGATGGGGTGGAGTTATCGGAAGATATGGAGAAGATACTCTCAATGACAATGGAAAGCGACTCCTTAGTCTGCAGTGAGCAGAATCTGATCATTACAAACACAAAGTTCCCCCATAAGCGCATACATGCATACACTAGATGTGAACCAACAAAGAATGAGAAGTCAGTGATCGACTATGCCATTGTTCGGAGAAGCTCATTCAAATATGTCCGAGATGCTAGAGTCTGGAGGGGGCCAGAGATTGCAAGTGATCATTACCTGCTAACAATCAAAAGAACAACTGAAAGAGTTGCTCAGCCCAGGAACTGTCCAACATCACGCAAGAAACTAAGTAAACGAGCAGGAGAAATGAGCATTAGGACCTACAAGCTGAGAGAGCCAGAAATTAAGACCAGATATCAGGGGCTTATTGCTGCAGCAGTGAGCAACACAGAAGAACGACCTGATGACTTGGAAACCCTCTGGATTAAATTCAAGGATATCATAAAGACAGCTGCTGCAGAAGCATGCGGTGAAGTCCGACTTGGAAACAAGAGAAAGAGGACACCTTGGTGGACAGAGGAAGTCAAAGAGAAAATAAGAGAGAAGAAAATGGCATGGAAACAATACTTAGGAGCTAAAAACACAACAGGACAAATGGAAAAATATAGAGAATATGTGACACTCAGAACAGAAGCAAAGAACAAAGTGCTAGCAGCAAAACAGAAGTCCTGGGAAGAATTTAAAGAAAAGCTAGAAAAAGATGCACAAGAAAACCAGAAATTGATCTATAAGACCCTAAAGAACATGAGGAAGGAAAAACAATGCCCTCTCAAATTTATAAAGGACAAGCAAGACAAATTGCTTACTGCCCCGAAGGAAGTAATGGAAAGATGGAAAGAATATTTCTCAGAACTCCTGGATGGTGAGCATGGTGAAGCATCAGAAATGATAAACACTAGCACAGAAGAGAAAACCAATGATGGTGAAGATGACATAAAGATGGAAGAACTGAAGGCAGCACTGGAGAAAATCAAGATGGGCAAAGCAGCAGGGCATGATGGTATAACACCAGAAATGGTTAAGTTCATGGGAGCATTAGGCGACCTATTACTCTTAAGGGTTTTACAGGCAGCGTGGTACAACAAGACCATACCAAAGGATTGGGAGATTGTCATCATAACACCAATTTTCAAAAAGGGTGACAATCGACAGTGTGGAAACCATAGAGGCATATCCCTTCTCAGTGTCCCTGGTAAAATCTACTCTAGAATCCTAGAGCAGAGACTCCGACGCCTAGCTGAGCCACAATTGGATGAGGTCCAGTGCGGATTCCGAGCAAACCGAAGTACTCAAGACCTAATCTTCACACTCAGACAGCTGAGTGAAAAGGCCCTTGAGTATAAGAGTGAGATGCATCTTTGTTTCATAGATCTGGAAAAGGCGTTTGACAGGGTCCCCTGGAGCAAACTTTGGGACTGTTTGGCAAGGAAGAATATTCCAGCAGCTCTGATTCATGCTATACAGAGCTTCTACAAGTCTTGCAGAAATTATGTGAGGACAGCAAACCATAAGTCAGAAGAGTTCAGGACCACCACTGGTGTAAGACAAGGTGATATCCTATCACCTTACCTCTTCATACTCCTTATGGACGATGTCATCAAGGCATGTAAGGAGAGAACAAGAAAGTATTCAGTGGGGTACTGGAAGATGAGACAGGTCTATATTTCGGAGCTGGCATTTGCTGATGATGTTGCCCTGATTGCTAAATCAGAGGCACATCTCCAATCCAACCTGCAAGTCTGGAAGGAAGAGCTGGAGAAGAGAGGGATGGTCATAAGCAGCTCTAAAACAAAATCCATGGTGATATCACGAGAAGAAAGAAAACATCAGATTAAGCTGGGAGAACTGGTCCTGGAGCAGGTCGACCACTTTAAATACCTCGGAGCTATTATAGACCGAAAGGGAGGCATCAAAGAAGAGTTGGCCACTCGAAAAGCAGCGACTGGGAGACTTTTTCAGGCCATAAATCGAGGATTCCTCAGCAAGAGAGAGGTTGGTAAGAAAACGAAGATGGCTGTATACCGCTCCACCTATGTCCCAGTCTTGACATACGGATGCGAGTCATGGGCAATGACTGCAACCCATAAAAGCCAGATCCAAACCTCAGAAATGAGGTATCTGAGGAAGGTGGTTGAAGTAACAAGAAGAGACATGGTACGCAACCAGACGATACGTCACGGCCTTAAATCCTACCCCCTGCAGACCCAAGTAGAACAGTACCAATTAAGATGGTTTGGCCATGTCTGCAGAATGGGAGAAGATCGGATACCAAGACAAGCATGGGAAACAAAGAGCCAAGGATCAAGACCCCGAGGACGACCCAGAGTCCGCTGGGAGGACAACATTAGACAATCTTTGAAGGATCGAGGACTAGAATGGAACCAGGCCAGGAGGAAGACAGCCGATAGGATAGTCTGGCGCTCTCTCTTCCAAACCTCTACACCTCACGGTAGAAGGGGAACGACTAAGTAAGTAAGTATTGCAGACTTATTGTTGGAGCTACTTGCTAGAAATGAAACGGTTTATTGGAGCATTGATACCTTGATTTCCAATTATCCCAACGACGCAGTTGATTTCCCAACCGGGTTCCTTAACGAGCAGTGCCCATCAGGAATGCCACCGCATTTGCTGATATTAAAAGTTGCTGCATGTATCATGCTATTGCGAAAAACCGACTATTAAATGGCACGCGTTTGGTCATAAAAGTCTTGCATCGGAATTCCATTGATGCAGAAATTATCACTGGCAGTAATAAGGGAAAACGAGTCTTAATTCCTCGCATTGACTTAGAACCGAGCGAGCGCAGTTTGCCATTTAGGATGCGACGACGTCAATTTCCAGTGATTTTAACATTTGCAATGACGATCAATAAGGCGCAAGGACAATCTTTTGATCACGTAGGAAAACTTGAAAGTTTTTGTTAGAAACACTTTTTATCAGGGAACATTCTTTAAAACAAATCCACGCACTTTAATAAAAATGTGTCATCAAATAACTTTTATATTGAATTTAAAAATTTTTTAAAAACATATTACAGTTTTTGATTTACTTCCGTCATTACATAAATTACTTGGTAAAGTCTAGAAAAGAGCAGAAAAACACGAGCGGAATGGAAAGAAGGCCATCTGGTCAAATAGCACAAGAAGTGAAATATTCGAGAGTGCAAAAATTACAGCTGAATAATGTTACTATCATTAGTTTCCGAAATGGGAATTGATGAGGCATTATGGTGTTCCCTTGAAGATCATTAACTTCATAAAGAAAACTTACTGATAGGTTGGGTTATTAAAACACCGACATCGCACTACAGAAATGGAATCCAGTGGAATCTGACTAAACAGCTTGATTATCTAGATTTTGCTGATGACTTGGCTCTTCTATCTCATGGCCGCAATCAGATGCGAGACAAAATGAAAATGCTCGATGAGAGGTCACAAAAAGTTGGTCTTAAAATTCACAGGGAAAAGACAAAGATAACGAGAATAAATGCTAGAAATAATAACAAGATTGAACTTAATGAAAAACCACTGCAAGCTTTGAAATCACAGACAAGTTGGAAGGGCGAATACAAAAAGTAAGAGAATCTTTCATTGCTTTGGGAAATATATTGACATCTTCTTATTCTTCATTCGCCCTCAGTCTTCTACATTATTGACTTTAATAAAGGCAGTAGTCAGCTGACATCTCCAAACAATTTCTCGTTAGAGAAGTGGATTGTTGTCATATGTCACTCAGATCATTGCTGTAAGTTGGGCAGGACTGAGCAGATGTTCGGCTGTCATGGGGCTGCTGCCACAGGAGCAGAGATCTGTGTCTGTTGGACCAATCCTGTACTTGTGATATAGATTGTACTTCAACTTGTTGTGACCAGTACGTAAGCAGAAAATGATTACCTGATCTCGCCTAGATAGATGGTTGATAGCCATCATCTTTTTTGTGACCTTGTAATCTCTGTCTTACAGTTGCTTTAGCCATTTGATAAGTTGTCTCTATATCTGGTTGTTGCGGGGCTCTCCTTTCTCTTCGTTTCCCGGAATGTTGCACTGGGCTGGTATCCATTGCTCTGTGCAATTGTTGAAACATCTGGCCGGGCGTAAGTGAGTTTATCAGATCTTTCAATCCATTAGCTTGGTGGCTCTTCATAGCTGTTATTACTGAGAGGGCATCTGTAAAGATCACTATCTGTTTTTCTGCAGTAAGTGTTTTCGCTGCCTGCTTCTGTCTCAGGTTGCCTCCCCTTTTGCTCTGCAGTGATGGGCCAACAATGGCTAAAACCTAGAGTATCTTATGTGGGTCTTCTAACTACCTAACTTCGCACAATATTACTCTCGGCAGAGATACAGATAGAAGGATGATGATGCTTTTACCTCGAGGAAGTTTTCACATTTCAGAAATCAAGAACAATGCTAATTGTGTCTTAGCAATGTTAACTTTTATCTGACCGACAACCTTTTGTGAAGAGGTATTATATAATTTAGTTTTGCTCGTATAAGCCTCAAACTGAATTAACAGTAACATTCTCATTATTATTGGTTCTGTAGGTGTGAAAAAAAAAAATAAAATAAAATAAATATATATATATATATATATATATATATATATATATATATATATATATATATATATATATATATATATATATATATATATTATAATAATAATAGCCCCTTCAGTCATAACTGACTATGGGAATGCGCCCCTGAGGTGACAGCCCTCAGCTGCTTATTTTCGACGTTTTCTTCTATCTTCGGCATGTTGTGTGAGCTTCTTTTCGCCCAATCTGAGGTGGCGCCATAAATAGCATCGCCACTTGGTGTGATCGGGAGCTTCATCCTCCCACGTTGCTGGATGTCCAGTGCCTTCATATCTCTCTTGCACACATCTTTGAACTTCAGCTGCGGCCGCCAAACTGTTCTTTTGCCATCTGCTAGTTCCCCGTAGAAGATATCTTTCGGGATGCGACCATCTTCCATGCGGCGGGCAAGGCCAAGCCAGCGTAGTCTGCGCTGTCTATGCAGTGTATACGTGCTTTGAAGGCCAGCACGCGACAACACCTCAACATGTGTCACTTTATCTTTCCACGAGATGCCTAGGATGTGGCGTAGACGCCGTAAATAGAAGGTATTGAGCCTTCTTTCTTGCTTAGCATAGGTTGTCCAAGTCTCACTGACATATAGGAGAGTACTGGTGACGCAGGCGTTATATACCGCAGCCTTGGTCTTCTTGTGAGTTGGAGTTTCCCCAAACACGCGATATGAGGCTGGCAAAGGTTACTGCAGCTTTGCCAATGCGGCTGTCAATTTCTGTGTCCAGTGATGGTAGACCTTAGGTGTGTGAAGTGGTGCGCCACTGCCAATTCATAGTTATCGATAGTGATAACTGGTGCAGCACCCGCATCCTGAATCAGCACATTCGTTTTCCTTAGACTTATTGTGAGGCCAAAGTCCTTGCATGCTTGGGTGAAGCGATTCATCAAGCTCTGAAGCTCTTGTTGGCTTTGAGTGACGACTGCAGCGTCATCAGCGAAAAACAAGTCCCTTATGGTGACCCTTCTGATTTTTGTTTTTGCCTTCAGCCTTGAAAGATTAAACAGACGGCCATCTGACCTAGTGTGAAGACATATTCCTTCAGCTGCATCTCTGAATGCATGTTTCAGGAGTAAGGCAACGAAGATCACAAAGAGGGTTGGAGCAAGAACACAGCCTTGTTTAACGCCACTTCGTATGTCAAAGGGTTGTGATGTGCTTCCAGCATACTGGACTGTTCCCTTCATGTCGACATGGAATGGCTTTATCATTTCCAGCAATTTAGCAGGGCTTCCTATTTTCAGGAGGAATTTGAAGAGTCCATCTCTACTAACCAGGTCAAATGCCTTTTGCGAGGTCTATAAAGGCTATATATAAGGGCCTTTTCTGCTCTCTTGATTTTTCCTGAAGCTGGTGGAGAAAAGATCATGTCTGTTGTTGATCTGCCAGCTCAGAATCCCCACTGTGACTGGATATTTGCGCTCAGCTAACTTGTGTAGTCGCATTTAGATGACTCTTGCAGAAACCTTACCAACAATACTAAGGAGAGAGATGCCTCTGTAGTTATTGCAATCACTTCTGTCTCCTTTATTCTTATACAGTGTTACAATCTTGGCATCTCGCATGTCTTGAGGAATAGTTGTCTCTTCCCAGTATTGGCACAGCACCCAATGCAGGGGATGTAATAGCGTGCTCTTACAGCATTTGATTAAATCAGGAGGAATTCCATCACTGCCTGGTGCTTTGCCAGAGGCCAAGCTATCAATGGCCTTGCTGAGTTCCTCTAATGTTGGTTCGGCATCCACCTCCTCCAAAGTTGGCAGGCATTTGACAGCATCAATGACTGTAGGCGTAAGGGTACTTTCTCTAGCGTAAAGCTCAGAGCAGTGCTCGACCCACCTCTCCATCTGCTTACCCTTATCGGTTAGCTTCTCTCCGTTGATGGTTTTTAGCGGTGCCGTCTTGCTTTTTTGGGGACCAATGGCTTTCTTTATACCGTCATACATTTGTCTAATTTTGCCTGTTTGCGCTGCGGTCTGGATGCTCTCACTAAGCTGGAGCCAACAGTCATTTGCACAGCGTCGAGCAGTTTGTTGAACTTTGCTTCTTGTAGCCTTCAGGATCTGTAGGGGTCTAGCATCATTGAACGTTTGTATTCATTCATAGCACTGCGCTTAGCTTCAATGACAGGTGTCATCACATCTGATGAAGCATGGAACCAGTCATTTGACTACGCTGTTTTCTTACCAAAGGTGGCTAGTGCAGTACTTTGAATGGTGTTCCGTAGATGCTCCCAGTTCTCTGTAACAGTATCACCATGCTGAGGGCTACTGAGCACTTTCTTGAAGGTCGCAGTAAATTGAGCGATCATGACAGGGTCTGACATCTTGCTGGTATCAATGCGTGGTTTCCCTTCATGTCTGACACGATAGATTTTTCTTGGTTGTGCTCTGATTTTACAGCAAACCAAGGAGTGATCTGTATCAGTCTGCACTATGGTATGAGCGCGTGGAGAGCACAGACCTGAGAAGTGGCCTTCTGACGAGGATCAGATCCAGTAGGTGTCAGTGCTTGCATCGTGGGTGTCTCCATGACACATTATGCTGGGGTTTTGTCTGAAAGTAGTTGTTGCTCACGCAGATGTCATGAAGGACACACAACTCTAAGAGCCGTTGTCCATTTTCATTCATCTTACCAATACCAAACCTGCCTAGACATGACGGCCATGAAACAAAATCTGCACCCACTCTAGCGTTAAAATCACCAAGAAGAACAAGCTGTTCTTGCCTAGGTATGTTTTTGATGACTGCTGCTAGATTCTCATAGAACGCATCTTTAGCTTTTGAGGCAGCGTACAGAGTAGGAGCATACACACTGACAAGGGTGATGGGACCTGCGCTAGTTTGCAGGCGGAGCGTTAACATGCGTTCTGATCCATTCTCACCTGGTTCAACCATTTTAGTTAGCGATTTTTTTACCGCAAAACCTACTCCGTGTTCTCTAGTTTTATTAAGGTCTTTCCCTTGCCAATAAAATGTGTAGTCCTTCTCATTCACCATTCCAGGGCCTGCCGGGCGCGTTTCCTGAAGTGCAGATCTATATCCACCTGAAGTCGTTTAAGTCATCATTTATTATGTCTGTCTTCCTGGCATCATCTATGTCCTGTGGTTTTCGAATAGTCCAATCAACATATACCGGACGTTCCAGCATCCCAATCAGAGAGTTTGCTTATTTCTATTACGATAATTGTTGGTGCAAAATTTTCTGTCCACTGTTCGGGTTTGACCCTAATCCCCATGCACCAAATGGGGAAAGCAGACAGTGGCGGGACAACACCTTATTGACTGGGGACTGCCTAGTGAGATCCTAAAACCTCTCCCACTGTCGGAAGTAGCCCCTGGCGCCATGCCCTACTCCAATTGGAAAAAAATGCTTATAACCGGTAACTGCTACTTTCCGAGTTTTGCCGACACCTATAGGGTGAAGCTGGAGTGTCCTCTCCAGGGCGCGAGCTTGGGCACAGTTATATGGAGATCAAGCTATTGCCCATGCATAACGTTCCCCCTCTCCACGCAGCAGGTAGATCCAAAGGAAAGCAGTAGCCGATACAGTTTGGTACCAGCCACGTCGCAGGAGTTGCCAGAATAATGTTGAATAAACATTAGACTGCCTTAGGGACTCCGACTCCGGATTTATCCTCAGGGTTTACTCCCGAAGCCAATTCCATAAATGGATATTCCCGCAAGGCAGCGGTGGTTTGAATTCTTCTCTTAGATAAGCTGCCAACCAAGGATCACGAGCCCTATCTGCGTGAAGCTGCTGGTTTTAAGGCGCCAGTCGCTCGCCTTTGCCCCTTCTTCCGTCAGTGGAAACAGTTCCGCCGGGTTCAAAATGAGCCTCACATGAAGGCCGGGAGCTGGACTTGGTTGTCAGAGGCTACTTGAGACGCGTGCCATGGAAGCATTTATCTGCAGTGAGAGCTTATCCTTACTTCAACTCCCGGCTATAACAACCTTTGGAACCATATATATACCTCACAAATGAAATGGAAACAAGTGAAATCTGACTAAACAGCTTGATGATCTGGATTTTGCAGATGACTTGGCTCTTCTGTCCCATAACCATAATCAGATGCAAGAGAAAATTAAAATTCTCGATGAGAGGTCACAACAAGTGGGCCTGAAAATACACAGGGAAAAGACAAAGATTATGAGAATAAATGCAAGAAACAAGGTTGAACTTGAAGAAACACCACTGCAGGATGTAGAATCGTACATTAGATAGTTTTTTCTAGTAAATTATGGAGAGCGTTCTATTTCCCCACGCTATTAGCTTTTGTCCTCAAATCCCGTAAAAGAATAGCCCCCAATCTCATCTAAATGTAAAACTTTACCTATATGTAAATATTTCACACAGACAGCACCAGTGATACACTAACGAAGTAGATAATGATTTTTTTTTTAAAAAGGAGATGAGGAAGATGGCACTTAACGGCTGACCGTTATTGCCCCTGTTCTTCCACCATCTTGGTCTACCCTGTTCAACCTAAGATTTGGTTATAATTTGGGTATTTTGTGTTATTTTATTTTCAGTTTTGTATTATATTTTAATAACTATTGTCTATTGTAGATGTTGGTTTTAATTTATATTAGTACGAGGTATTTGTTGTTTTTAAGTTGGTGGGGTTTTTTCCGTTGTCTTTCCTTGTCCTATGTTTAGTCCATAATGTTGCTTTTTTTTCAATGATTTGTTAATTTTTGGTGATTAATTTCTATTTGGTTAAATTTCTATTCTGAAGTATTGTTATTATTATTACCAGTATTGTCCCTGTTATTAACCTTATGTTTTCCTTTGTTTTATAAATATATATATATATCGTTTTAAGTGTTATTTTTTTTCCTCGTTGTCTTTCCTTGTCCTATGAGTAGTTAGTAATTTTGCCTTTTTATGTGTTATTTTTTTTTTAATATGATTTGTTAGTTTCTGTTGCCTAATTTCTATTTTTGATTAATTTCTTTTCTGTGGTATTATTATCGTTATTCTTATTACTAATATTGTCACTGTTATTAACCTTATATGTTTTCCTTTGTTTTGTGTATATATCGTTTCAGTATTGATTGGGCTTCCTCTGGGGCATCTATACTTAAAACCTTATCACCTGTCGTGTCTATATTGTGATTTCTAAAGTATGTTTTTAATTCTAGCCTCTGTTGCTCGTATTTTTTTACAGTGGATCAGATAGTGGTCTATGTCATTTGCTTCCTGACATTCTTGACAGTGTGGTTCCTCCATCATAAAGTATGCTGCACCGAGACGGAGACGCCACAGCTTTTTGTTCGAGTGTACTTTTAATTCTTCTCGGATCTGGCACGTCCTTGTTGGTTCTTTCAGCAGTTTGAACGCGTGCCTGCCTTTACTACTGTCCTTCCATGTTGTCTTCCATTCCTCGTTTATAATTAGCTTCACTTGGCTCTTGATCTCCGTTTTTCCTAGGCCTGCCCTTATATTGTTTTTTTCTTACTCTTCCATACTTGGCGGTCTTGTCTGCCAACTCGTTACCA
Organism: Oreohelix idahoensis; assembly: GCA_024509875.1. Classification (NCBI taxonomy): domain Eukaryota; kingdom Metazoa; phylum Mollusca; class Gastropoda; order Stylommatophora; family Oreohelicidae; genus Oreohelix; species Oreohelix idahoensis. The sequence continues at coordinate 112,995 of JAMPIV010003512.1, forward strand.
GCTATACCTATGTGTGCTGGAACCCCCTCTAGCCTCACCCTACATTCCTTAGTTATGTATTTATTGCAAGAATTTCTTCTTTTATATCTGGCCAGCTACATTTTCCTGTGTGTTCTAGTGCTCGTAGTGCTGATAGTGAGTCTGTAAATATCGTCACAGCTTCTGGCGGTTTATCTTCGATTATTTCTAAACTTTTTAGTATTGCTACCATATCTGCAGTAAAAATCGAAGCCCCTTCAGTTACACTTTAGCTCTTTTTAATTCCCCACTTTGGTATTACTACTCCTGCACCTAGCTGCCCACTATCACCTTTGGATCCATCAATGTAGACGGTCAGACTTTGTTTTGTAAGTTAATCTTTGAACTTTCTTATTATCATTTTGGCTTCCTTATCTTCTATGTTTTGATTAGTCTTTTCAGTAGAAACATCAATCATAGACTACTCAATGATTGGTGTTTTTAGTTCCCAGAGTGTAATTGTGTTTCTATATTTACTACTATTATGAATTGTGTTTGACAGTTCTTTGAACTGTATTAGATCTTCTATAGTTCTCCACCCTGTTGGATATCTTTCTTTATTTAAGGGAACGTCCCATACACTTGGTTGGTTTTTGACAAATGCTTCATGTGCTGGGTGGGTCACTTCTTGTGCTACTTTACTCCAATAATTTAATCTTAGTTCTTTCCGTCTTAGACCAAGGGGCGGTATGCCAAGACCTACTTCTAGTGCTTCTACTGGTGTTGATTTAAATGCGCCTGTAATGGTTTTCATGGCTGCATTTTTAATTCTGTCCAGTTTTGCTTTGTTAAAAGCTGCAGCTGAGTTATAAACTATGCTGGCATAGTCTAGTTTCCCCCTGATGAAAGACTTGTAGATTATAGATGATAATGATCAAACGGTTATTGGGTTTATTAATTAAATATTCACACATGTGTGGTTAGAAGAGAAATAAAACTTGATGATGGTGAAAGACAATTCACACACACATACGCAGATGATATATAAATAAGGTAGTTAGTTAACTATGAGAATAAAACGATGTGAAGAGTGAAGTATGGTGTGATATATTGAGTGTTACCACACCAATGTCCAATCTACAATGACTGTGTGTCTCTTAGTTCTACTCCACTGTATGATGATACACGGGTATGTATAGACTGTCCAATTTAGGTGGATGGTATGTTGTGTGGGTTATCTCCAAGCCGAGGACATTCTGGTGAAAATTGATGTTGTAATGAGAACTTTGACGATGCACAGTCCTTCAATGTTAGACAATATCTCTGTAGCGTTGACAAACCGTTGACAGTTGCCTTAGGAAAATGCCTGCTGTCTAATCTCTGAAAGGTATTGGCAAGACTGGAGATCTTCACGAAATGATCTTGGTATGTAGACTCATCTACTTGAGTATGTACTCTTGATTCATAAAATATTCCTTGGAGTGAGTTGAATTTGCCAACTGTAAATGCGACTCAACTTGTAAATATGAAATCTTGATTCATAACATTTGCGTTGGAGTGCGTTGAACTTGATATAATTATGAGAATCCTCTTGGGAGTAGCTACTCTTGACTCAGGGAATACGTTATTGAGTTGAGTTGAACTTGATGTAAACAAGAGAATCAACTTCTGAGCACTTGTTAAGCAGGTGAATAAAATGTTGCGCAACCCACGTGTAAAACGTGAGCGACAAATCTTCCTTTCTTGACTGAGGAAGTGAAAGATGTCCTGAATTGCGAATTCTGCTATCCAGACGTACACTTTGCTAGTTTTTTTCTGGTAGACGCCTGTGACGATACGGTTGTGCGATCTCAAGTCCACTCCGACAGGATTGCATTACATTCCCGTGGGAGTGATATTTTCTTATTTTTCTATCCCATGTCATTATTATGTGGGATATTTTATGCACCATTATGTACTCTCTGTGCTGGATCAGTAGGGTGAAGTCTCTAACACTCCACTCTCCTACGGATGTATTTGCTATGGGACTGTCTTTATCTTGTTTACCACTCCTCAGACTTATCTACGTTTCGCCAGGTGAACTGGGGTATTATCGTAACAATACCCAGTCATTATCACCGGTCAGCGAGCGAGATTCATATCATGAAAAGACGGTCTCGCCCGATCAACATCCATAGAAGCTAATATTGTCTGTCTGAGATAGCCGTCTGAGGTGGGCAGATTACACAGGTGGTAGATGCGTTTATCGTTTCACGGGACCATCCCTGTGTGTGGTTATCCCGATAATCTGTCTGGAGAGACAATATTGGCAATAGGTAGCATCTGGACATCAAATGAGTTCACAGATGGTGTTTATGAGTTGTGCACAGGATGCCGGCGGAAGTCTGACGCAACGATATGACATCACGGTAAGAGGTCACGCGTGGATATTAAATTTAATATTTTGAAACACGTGAGGATATTTTTCGAATTTGTAAAACGCCCCTACCCACGTAGTGCTGAACGAGATTCGATTAGATTGGTTCATTTTCATGAACAGAAATATACATTGTATTTTATTGGCACACTAGTCGGAAGTGCAATCTGTGATTTGCACCAAGAACTGAGAACATAGTGTAATGAAAACACGAACACGAATCACACAGAGAGACTGCAGCTCACAAGTCATATCAGCGACTCCTAAAAGCAAGAAAGAAAAAAGAGACTTTGGACTTAGAAATTCCGCAACTATAAGTAACATATCGAGTATTGGGCAACTTTTGAATTCACAAGTAAACCCGCATTTTTAATACAAGACTAGAAACGTAAAGGAGCCAGAACTTTAATTAACAAGACTTGAATCCTAGGAATTTGATCACAAGTCATAGAGGAATTTAACGAACGTTTTCCCAGGCCAGGATTTTGCAGAACACCCGCCGTCAGAGGAATTAACTCTAATTTACTGTCCTAAGTGATTTCAAAGCTTCTAATACAGAGCTGTGTCCTGTCTAAATCTGTGCAAGGAGATTGTGTATTCCCATGGGTTTGGGGTAAGTGTAAACAGTTTATTTACTAATGTAAATTCCACAGGTTTCTTGCTAAGTGTTATATGCAAGGCTGGCAACCTCAACACATGAAAATAGTATATGCATGAACCACTACTGCAAGAGCTGGTGAGTGTTTCTGACTAGTCGTGCGGGAAACCCGACAGCAGAGCGACCCCAGACTCCGACAGGAGTAGTGATGAGTAATGAGTGATGATTATATCACATGTGCCTAAGGTGTAACATATTATTTTGTGAGATTTATGTACCTTTTTTAATTGTAATTCAGGCAAGTCATTATTCACGCACTCCAGACGCAATTTCCTAGTTAACACCCAGAAGGATATTGGTGAATTTTCACCATATTCCCTGTGTGCTCGGGAATTTAATTCTTCTGAGAGATTAACATTGGTGGGTGGAGTGTATGACAATGGGCCTGTTAGTTTGCGGCGAACAAATGTACTCAGCAGGCATTTGTTTCTTTCTATTTGTCTAAAGTTCGTGGTTACAAGCCATCAGACGATTTGTGGTATTCACGCCGCTATTGTGAGGGAAAAGCATCCACCTTAACCGCCTACAGTGGAAGAGAGTGTGGAGAAGGCTTCCGTCATCACAGAATTGATAAACCACAGCTGCAGGACTCACCTGGAGTTAAGTTTTTTTTTTTTTTGTCACAGGCAACAGCAAAACAGACATTGAAAGCGCCCCGATGCAACCTCTGTGGGGAAAAATTTAATTTACCTTTCACCCCCATTTAATCCTTATTTTAACTTGTTGAACTAATTGACTACTAAATTTGTTGTATGTTATTTTAAACTAAACAAATAATTGTTTATTCAGTCATTAGAAGTATGAAAGCAAACGTATGAGCAAGACTATTTAATAATTACATATATTTAGGAAACCTGCAGCTCTAGCAGCGTTGTTTCTATAGCGATTTGTTTCACATGATGAGGTTACAGCTTGAGGTTACAGCTTCATGCACAACTTCATATTAGTCGCCTTGTTAGACATATCTGAGGGAGCGGAAATGCTATTCTTTCTAGTTCTCATCAGAGATCCGGGGAACTACACAAGGCTTTATAGTCATTGATTCTTTATTAGACCTTTAGTTTCTTATTATATTTTTACTAACCGCTATATATTAATTATTTTCTTGTTATAGACTTTTTGACCATAGTGTACAGTTCATTAGAATTGTCTATTCTCAATGCTTTCCACAGTTATACATGACTTGCATGCGTGTAAAAACTGAGTCTTTATTGTTCATACCACTTAAGTTGTAGAATACATTGCATTGTAATATTTTCTTGTAGACATTCAACACAGTAAGGTTCTTCTATACTAAAATAACCTGTTGAAGTTGCAGACTGAGCAGTTTCTAATTGCATAGAATTTTTAATTTCTTTGGTATTTGGTATATTCTCGTTGCAGCTTTGAACAGCTTACACGCGTGTCTCTCTTTTAAGTTATCCCAATCTACTGTAAATCTGTTATAATTCTTCTAATTAACTGATTGATCCATGTTCTGACCATATCTACATTGAATTAATGTGTAGCATATTTATCTTTCTTGGCTTCGTTATCTACCTTTTAATTTTCTTCTACAATAGCATGTGAAAGTATCTGCGCTATTAAAACTGAACATTCTCTGTGTGGCGAGACGGAAGTTTAGATGATAGTATCAAGTAGTTAACTGGAGATAGCGAGTACTAGTTTTCCCCACACTCGAAAAGAAATATGGTGCACTACAAGTAGGGATGGCATAGAACAAGGTCGGGAATTCCACCTCACAGTTAAGGTTATATTGGCAGGTGAGTTACCCTCTCGCTGGACCTATCCTATGCTCCTAGAGAATATAAATGTAGCTCGTCATTAATCCCTACCATTTTAAGATTACTTTAAAACAATGAAACATTGAAACTAATTCATTAACTTCAAGATAAAGTTAATCAGATTATTTAATTATTAGTCAATTATAATTAAGGAATTACATTTATCAATTATAATTTTTACAACGAAATTGCACAGCAGAACTCAGCAATAATAATGAATGTCAATAATAGTTTGTCATCATACAAAATATTTAGATTTTGGGTTTGGTGGTATTCCCTCACTTAGGGCACTTATCTATTATCACGTGGATAAGCTCCAGGTTCTCAAATCACGATGCTGAGGCCAGGTAGCATGAAAATCTACATCAATTTATAAATGTACATTAATTTTTCAACCTAATGTATTTTGCGAGAATAAGAAATAAACTCTCACTTTCACAAGCCTACCCCGACTGCAGCTGTTTAGAAGTTTGATTGCTCACAATGGCAGTATTCTTCTCTCTTATGTCACTTTGTGGAGGCTTTCTAAGCTTTCAATAGGATCTAGTTCTCATACAGGTGTCAGCTTCGTCGTGTGTGTGTGTGTCCGATTTGTTGTTGTTGTTTTGAAACGGTGAGGGGTGAAGAGCGGGCACTTAACAGCTGGCCATTATTGTCTCTCCTCGTTCCATCTTGGTCTACCCTGTTCAACCTGAAAATTGGTTATAATTGGGGTATTTGGTGTCATTTTATTTACTAATTTTGTATTAAGTTTAAATAACTATTGTCTTTTGCGGTTGCTGGTTTTAATTTATATTAGTATTTGTCATTTTAGTTTCAGTTTTTGTATTGTATATAGATAACTATTATCCTTTGCACTTGGTTTTAATTTGTATTAGTGTTTTTTTTTTTAAATCTCTTTGCCTTTCCGGGTCCTGCGAGTAGTTAATGGGTTTGCTAATTTTTGGTGGTTTTATTTTTTTTTTAATGGTTTGTTAGTTTTTGTTGCTTAGTTTCTATTTAGTTGAATGTCTTTTCTGAAGTACTAACCTTATATGTTTTCCTTTGATTTATGTATATAACTTTTAAGTATTGATTGGGCATCTCCTGGGGCATCTATACTTAAAACCTTATCACCTGCCATGTCTATATTGTGACTTCTATAGTAAGTTTTTAATTCTTGCCTTTGTTGTTCGTACTTTTTACAGTGGATCAGGTAGTGGTCTATGTCATTCTCCTCTCGATATTCTTGGCAGTGTGATTCCTCTATCATAAAGTATGCTGCGCCGAGACGGAGACGCCACAGTTTTCTGTTCGATTGTGTCTTTAATTCTTCTCTGACCTGGCACGTCCTTGTTGGTTCTTTCAGCAGCTTGAACGCGTGTCTGCCTTTTCTACTGTTCTTCCATGTTGTCTTCCATTCCTCATTTATAGTTAGCTTCACTTGGCTCTTGATCTCCGACCTTCCCAGTCCTGCTCTTATATTGTTTTTACTTATTCTTCCATTCTTGGCGTTCTGGTCTGCCAACTCGTTACCAGCTATACCTATGTGTGCTGGAACCCACATTAGCCTCACACTACATCCTCTGTTCCCTAGTTATGTATTATTTGCTAGAATTTCTTCCTTTATGTCTGGACGGCTACATTTACCTGGGTGTTCTAGTGCTTGTAGTGATGATAGTGAGTCTGTAAATATCGTAACAGCTTCTGGTGGGTTATCTTCGATTATTTCTAAACTTTTTAGAATTGCTACCATCTCTGCAGTAAAAATCGAAGTCCCTTCAGTTACACTGTAGCTCTTTTTAATTCCCCACTGTGGTATTACAACTCCTGCGCCTAGTTGCCCACTATCACCCTTGGATCCATCAGTGTAGACGGCCAGACTTTGTTTTGTTAGTTGATCTATGAACTTTCTACTTATCATTTTGGCTTCCTTATCTTCTATGTTTTGTTTGATCTTTTCAGTAAGTGAATAGTCTATGATTGGTGTTTTTAGTTCCCAGGGTGGTATTTTACTACTATATTTATTACTATTTTTAATTGTGTTTGACAGTTCTTTGAACTGCGTTAGATCTTCTATAGTTCTCAACGCTGTTGGATTTCTATCTTTATTTAAGGGGACGTCCCATACACTTGGTTGGTTTTTTTTGATAAATGCTTTATGTGCTGGGTGGGTCACTTCTTGTGCTACTTTACTCCAATAATTTAATCTTTGTTCTTTCCGTCTTAGACCAAGGCGTGATATGCCAAGAGCTACTTCTAGCGCTTCTACTGGTGTTGATATACGAGTAAAATGCACCTGTAATGGTTCTCATGGCTGCATTTTGAATTTTGTCTAGTTTTGCTTCGTTAGAAGCTGCAGCTGAGTCATAGACTATGCTGGCATAATCCAGTTTCCTCCTGATGAAAGACTTGTAGAACATAAGCATTATTTTATTACTGGCCCCCCATCCATTTCCTTTTACAATCCTTAGTATATTTAGGGGTCCCCTACAGCTTTCTACTAAATTGTCTATATGTTTATTATAATTTAGTTCTTTATCTAGAATTATGCCCAGAAATCTTGTTGTTGAGGAGGTACATATTTTCTGTCCTGTAATGGTTATGTTGATTTTGTTATTTTTTTTAAAAATTTCCTTTACTGAATATCATACCTACTGTTTTGTTTACATTAATTTGGAAACCCCAACTTTTCATCCACTCTGAAACTTCGTCTGTTTGTTTTTGAAGTTTTTGGTAGACATGTTCCAAGTTTTTTCCAGATCGCCAAATGGCACAGTCATCTGCAAATTGTGATACTGCATTCTTAATGTCGTTAAATTCCTCTGCTAAATCATTTACAGCTATAGTGAAAATTGAAGGTGAAATCACTGATCCCTGAGGAATTCCATTCTGTTGTTCATATGTTTCTGACCTATCATTGTTCACCTGTACAGCAAAATACCTGTTCTGTAAAAGGTTTTCTAGATACCTATAGGTTTTACCAGTAATGTCAATCTTTTTCATTTTGTAAAGAGCTCCATCTCTCCAGCATTCATCAAATGCCCTTGCGACATCTAGAAATACTGCCACTGTTTTTTCTTTCCTCTTGAACTCTTGCTTTACATCATGTTCTAATCTTACAAGTGGTCTACTGTACTTCTATCTGCTCTAAGCCCTGACTGGTTTGGGCTATATAACTGATTTGTTTCTAGGTAGAAATTAACTCTTTTGTTAACAACAGTTTCCAGTATTTTACCAAGTTGTGATGTTAAGGAGATAGGCCTGTATGAACTTACATCATGGGCTTCCTTATTGGGTTTTAGGATGGGTACTATCAAAGCTACTTTCCATGTTTTTTGGTGTCTTTCCTAAGCTCCAGATTTTGTCATAGAGGGAAGTTATTTTGTTTATAGTTTTTTTTTGGTACTTTCTTAAGGATTTCATAACTAAGTATATCATGCCCTGAGGCAGTAATAGATTTTTCTTTTATTGCACTAGTTACTTCTTCCTCTGTTATATCAGCATCTAAATAGTTTGTTTCATCTATCTGGTCTGGTAGTTCTTTTGATAACTGTATCCTAAGTCTTTCTCTTCTCTCATTTTCTTCCTGTCCCAGACTACTTTTTGCACTGACTTTATAGAAATACTCAGCAAGGGCATTAGCTTTTTCTTTATCTGTTTCTGCTCTCTTTGGTAGTTTGATTGTTGGCATTAATGTTTTCTTATTGTTCCCTTTGATTGCCTTAAGCTTTTTCCATACTTCTTTAATTTGAGTGCTAGGTTTAAGTGACTGACAAAACTCCTTCCAGTTAGTTTCTTTGGCTTTAAATATTATTCTGTTAGATTCATTAATAATATGTTTATACTCATCATAGTTTTCTTCTGTTCTGTTATTTCTATATTTTTGCAATGCCCTTTTTCTTTTCTCATGAATTTCTGCACAGCTTTTATTCCACCAGGCAACTGAGTTTTTCTTTTCTTGTTAATGTTATTTATTGGTTTTAGGTGCTGTGGCATATTTTTATTTGGTATATATTTTATTGCTATTTTCAGAATTTCATTGGTCAGTGTTTCTGCCCACAAGTCAGTATCATCTGTTTCCTATCTTTATATTCCATCACCTCCAGGTCTGATTGGAAGGCTTCCAAGTTTGCTTTTTTATAGTTGAAAGTCGGTTTCTCTGGTTCTGGGTTTGGAATGACTTTTTCATGCATGGTTATTACAATGGGCAGATGATCTGAGTTTGTGTCTTGTAACACTTCCCAATTTACATTCGCTAGGTTGTTAGTTGCTATACTTATGTCTATTGCTGAGTCTGCCATGTTAGCTTGTGGATTAATTCTAGTTGCAGTTCCATCTTTAGTATTAGCAGGTCATTATTTTCTATGAAGTCAAGTAGGCATTTTCTTGCATTGTCTGCATGTTGTCCACCCCAAGCATAATGATGGGAATTAAAATCGCCTACTATGACTGTTTTGGGGCCTAGTCTGGTGCTTATGGCTAGAATTTCTTCATCTTTAATTGTGCCATCTTTAGCGTATAAATTTAGGATTGTTAGATTTATTTGGTTCTACTGCTATAGTTACCTGGATACCTTCTATATTGGTTGTATCAAATACTTCCCAGTCTATAATTTTTAATGTTTCGCTAACTAAGACTGCGACACCCCTCCTCTACCTTCTTTCCTATCGTGCCTAAGTATCTTAAAGCCCTTACAACTGTATCTACTATTTGGGTTTAAATGGGTCTCTTGAAGAGCATATAAAGCGGTAGTTCCTCCTGTCTCTGCAAGTAGTGGTGCAAAATTCATTTTGATACCCCTACAATTCCACTGCATAATTCTATATCCTTTATTATTGAATTTAAAAGTTAACTAGTATCCCTTTTGTTTTGTGTTAGAACTATCAGTTTTCTTCTTAGTTTGTATTGGCATTATCCGTTGCTTGAGGAATAAGGCCTACTCTGCGTGGTGATTCTTTAATGTAATTAAAGACTTTTTTCAATACTTGGGTTTGTGACGATTCTTCTGTTCTTTCCTCTATCAAAACTCTCTCTATGTGCTTGATGGTTGTTGTTACCCATTCTTTCCATTTGGCTTCTTGCTTTTGTTTGCCACTTTCCTTTTCTATTGCTTCTCTGTCTATGTTAATCTCCTGTCTCTGATTTTCTATCCTTTTTAGTGTTATTTCATTATCCTCTTTCAGTTCAGATAGTTTAATTAGTATCATTTCATTTTCTTCTTTTAGTGCTGACAATTTAACTACATCCTGGGCAATTTGGGGTTGTATGGCTTTCATTTCTTGAAGCATTGCCTCTGCACTTTTCAGTGCATTCGTACCTTCCGAGGATGTAGTTGAATCATCCGACTGGTTTTTTTGTACTGTTTTTTACTTTCTACCTGGTTCTTACTTTCTTTTGACAACTGTGATTTAATTATTTTAACTTCTTCTTGCACACTCTTAATTTCTGTTATTACCTTAGTGCTCGTATACGTATTGTTTTCCTTTATCTCTTTAATGACTGTTTTGAAAGGGGTTTTGGTTGTTATAGATTCCTTCAGTGCTTTTTTGGTCCGCTGATAAACTGGGCAGCCCTGGAACCTGGTGCTGTGGTTCCCTTTGCAGTTAATGCATTTTCTGTTTGCATTATCCTTTTCATAGTCCGTATCTGACTTAGCCTTCTCACACTGCGTGAAAGGGTGTGCCCCAGCACAAAACCTACATACTGCCTTCCCCCTGCAACTGTGTCGACCATGGCCAAACTTCATGCAGTTGGACCACTGCAAAACTGGGGGAATGAAGGCTTCTGTGTTTTTTGTTTTTTTCCTTTTCCAAATAATACTATCTTGGGGGGGTTCTCTCCCTTCTGTTGTTATTACTATCACTGGGGTTACTACTCCCTTTCACTTTTATTCGTTCTATGTGCACCAGCTTTAAATCTGGGTTCTGTTTGGACAGATTCTTTAACACTTCCTCACCTGACAGGGTTGGGTTTATACCTTTTACCACACATTTTCTGGTTTCTTTTGACATTTCTATTTGTATTTTGATGTTGTAGGCCAGTTGGAACAATTTTGGTTTTTCCTGCAGTTCTTGTAGTAAAGTTTCGGTTTTTTCGGTTTCATTTAGTGTTAGCATTATCCCACTATTTTGTTTTTTATTTTGGCAATGGGTTTTTTGTCAATTACTTTTTCCAGGATCACCAGGATTTTGTCGTCGGGGAGAGATCGAAGCGTAGCTTCTGTTCCAGCTATTTGTGTTATTTTCACTTTTTGTGGGTTTAGTTTCGGTTATAGTCTCCTTTGTTTTCTCCTCTGGTTTCATGACTTATTTTGGTTGTGCTTTGCTGGTTGTCCTGATTGTCCTCTTCCCTGGGTCCTATCTTTTTGTTAGCTGTCCTGGTTCCTGAGTTTTCGCCTTTATTGTTTATGATTATTGTTGTTTTTACTTCTGAGCCTCCTTCCAGTTTTTCCTTTATTGTCTCTATCCTGTCCTTTATTTCTGTGTCTCTGATTTCAGGGTTCGTGGTCCTGTTTTTTTCTGTCAGGTTTGGTGTTTTGTCCTTTTCATATGTCTTGGCCCACGCTTTTCCTTCCCCGGACTGTGCCCTGGTTATTGTTGGCATTTTCCCCTGTCTTTTAATTTGCTACTACTCTTTTTATTTTGATGGTTGATTATTATTACTAGTAATCTATGGTTTTTGGTTTATTTTATTTTATTCTATTTTTATTTTCCCACTACAATTCCTAGATTATACAAATATTTGAATCAATAGTTAAATAGTTCCCTAATACTTAATATTAGCTGCAATGATCTAATATTTACTTCAGACTACACAGGAAATCACCACTTAACTTATGTCTATCAAGTTATGTATATCCTTGCTTTCTCCTTTTTCTTTTTTGTAATTTAAATTTTATAATATTATTATTTAAGAAACACTTTTAAACCTTTCTAGTAGACCTTGTTGCACAATTAAATCTAGTTCGAATTTTGTCAGGTAACTTTAATAGATTTGTTTTTACTTAAATTATATTTTGATGGTTGAATATTATTTTTAGTACTCTATGGTTTTGGTTTATTTTATTTTATTTTCCTCACCACAATTCCTAAATTATACAAATATTTATAGTAATAGTTAAATAGTCTCCTAACACTTAATATTAACTGCAATAATATAATGCTTACAACCAACTACAAAGGAAATCACCACTTAAATTATGTCTATCAAGATGGCTGCTATATCTCACACAAGCAAATGCCACGTGTCGATTAGATCTATTTAATTTCTATTTTTATTTTATTTTATTTTTTTATTCCAAACAATACTTAACTAGTCGCCCAATACTTGATATTAAATGTAAAATGCTAATAGGCCTACTTAAATCAAACTAAAAAGGAATCTACTACTACTTAGTCGATCCCCTTCTACTGTGAGGTGTAGAGGTTTGGAAGAGAGAGCGCCAGACTATTCTATCAGCTGTTTTCTTCCTGGTCTGGTTCCATTCCTTCAAAGATTGTCTAATGTTGTCCTCCCAGCGGACTCTCGGCCGTCCTGGGGGTCTGGATCCCTGGCTCTTTGTTTCCCATGCTTGTCGTGGTAGCCGATCTTCTCCCATTCTGCAGACATGGCCAAACCATCTTAGTTGTCTGATTTGAATTTCACCGCTGCCTTATATACTGGTTTAGTGAATATCTCGGAAAGCATTCTGGGTAATTTCTCTCCCGACCCGATTTTTCAGCTCGCAAGTTCGATTTGTGTAACTTTTGTAGAGTTTTGCGACGATTCATGACACTCTGTTAAATAAATATGTATTGGTCAAAAATATCTCCACCGCGATATCAAGTGTACTGCATTCTTGTATGTTCATTAGAGCTCGAATATTTGAAAGTTAATCTGTTAAAATACTTAGTAAGAGATTATTTCTAGTGCTTTTAGTATTGGCACAATCTCTACTGTAAAACTGATGTAGTTTCTGTGATACTATATCGGTTGCGTATTTCTAATTTGGGAAAATATATCCCTGCCCTTTTACCCGTCCATGTATTCTGTAATGCTTTTTCGGTAGTTTCTCTTTCAGTTTTAAAAGTTCAATAAAATCCAATAACAATATCAGCATTGTGTAATGATCAATGTACATGGTTCCTTCAGATTATAAGTAATTAATGTTGAGTCTGCTGGACCTAAACGTGACAATAGCTTAGTATAAAGTCACCGTTTCTTTGACGCTTCGATAAACACTTTTATTAAAATGTGTATCCGTTGGGTCAGTATACATAATTGTTTTTTCCTTAGAATGTGTGTATCTCCAACGACACTGTGACATCAGCAAACCTCTTAAAGTAGAAAACTCACGACAGTTCACGCTTTTGAAATGGATTGCAAACAGTTGCACGCTTCCACAAGTTTATTATTGTACTGCATAGATGGATCAGCAACAACAGAAGATTGAGGCGGAGGAGTATTTCTGAGCTTAAGCAAAAGTACACACACAAAAAGCTGTCAGTGGCAACAGACAAATTATCAAATAACGTCAGAGCAGAGGCCTTGAAAACGGCAGCAGAGGTTCTAATAAGAAAAAGCACCGAGTGACAAGTTGCTTTCTTCACAGACGCACTGCCAGTAATTGCAACGCTGAATAGCCAGAATAATACAGACGTGGATGACTAAAAAATAATACTCCACAAACTATGTCAGCGATTCAAAATAGTTGTGACACTATGGATCCCATCTCATTGCAACATCCCAGGCAATGAAGAGGCTGGAAGATTGGCAAATGACGGTGGGAAGCTACCTCAGTCTGAAACAAGCATAACTTTTGAAGAGGCAAAGAGTTTTATCATAAGCTGATACGGGAATAAATGGGATGCAGGGCATCCAGGTTGTGGCGAGATGAATGGTTGGGAGAAAAGAACTGTTGAACTATTGGTAAAGAATGACAAAAACCAGATGGTTGTTAACCACGCAGATCTAGATGATAGATGTAGAAAAAGAGCTGTCAAGTAAGTCGGCGTCTGTGGCCTAATGGATATGAACGCAGTTTCATAATCCAGATATACCAGGTTCGAAACCTGCTGCAGGCGGTTTGGTAGCAGATCGCTTTGTGTGGATTTTTAACAATGGTATAAGCGCCGTACCGTTCAGAAAGCAATGGCAAACTACTGAATGAAAAAAAATTGCCTAGAAAAATCACAAACAGCCAATAAAAGCTGGGGTTGATTGCCACGTCCTGTAAAGGATAAGCAACTAACTTAACAAGTAAGTCACCGTCTAGTTATATCTATCCTGTGCTCTAGGGGTATGTAGGAAGGGTTCCTAGATGTTGGAAGGTTCGTTTGTTGCGGGATGTTGGAATATAGATCTGTTGGTGTTCTTGATTGGCACTACTGGCAAGGGCGATGCCAGAAAATGTTCAACGCAAAATATATATAGTGGGCCGTGTAACTCAATGGCCAACGAAGATAATGTCAACACGGTACAGTGAACTGGCACGTCAATTAGATTGGAGCCAAGTATTAAAGTTGACATAATTTATTGTGCACTGGCAGGTACATTAACATCACAAAGTCAGACGACGTAGCATCATTAATAATGGCATGGCATAAACGTTAGGTATTCTGATCAATCATATAGAAGTAGGCATCAACATCAATAGTATAGGTTATAGCATCGGGGCATCACAATTCATTGCATTTTCAATCGTGAACTTGGTTGAAATCTTGTAACGGCCGACCTCTCAAGGACGGTGCTGAACTTCACGGCCAATAATTCTATCATGCCTTTCAATACGGAGCTTGCCTACAACGCCAAGGGTTTTATTGAATAACTAACCCTCAAATATGTACGAAGAATAATCCCGATAATATACGGTCAGGATCTGGATCCCACTAGCAACACAACAGGGCGTATGTGTTGAAGTACAGCCAGATTATAATAAAATGACGAAATTAGCATATTAAGAATATGCAACGAGCCCTGCACTGGCTAACATAGATACTCCCTAACAGGAGGTTTATAATCTCTATATGACTGCTTCCCTCAATCCGGCAAGACTTACAAATCGGCTCCGTCTAGAGACAACCGTCTCAGGAAATAGGCATTAGGCATCCCCGTTTCATAACGTCCATCTTATTCTCCATGAGCGCACCCGTTGCGCTTCTGTGTTCCACTTCGTGTCAAATCGCGCGTAGCTTAATAATAATATATATATTCTTAGCTGTGCTAAACATTTAAAATTACGCGCGCAAAAAGAACGCAACAGATACCTTCCACCCATGAGACAAAAAAAAAAGCGAAGCTTTTTTTTTTTTGATTTAACTTATACCCACGACATCGGTCAAGTTCATTTTCACAATTAATGAATAGCATTTAAATGTGAAGGTATGTGTGAATAATAATTTGTGAGGTAAAGTTTGGAAAAAAGAAAATAAATTCCAAATTCAAAACTCAAACAAAAGAAATGACACATAATGTATCAATATGGTACAAAACAACAAGTTACGAAGTCGCACATGAAATGAGATATTGAAATAAAGTAGAGAAGAATGGAAAGAAATGGTGAATAATGGAGACAGTAATAAAATAGGATGATAAAAGAGAAAATCTCAATCAGTGAACGCAATTAAATTAAGTAGTGTATGTATGCGAATATCTGTAAGAGGAAGAAATAATTAAATAAAATCAACACGAAACACAACATACTCTAAGAAAATAACACAATCCAAAGGATGTGTAGGCAAGATTAGCCACACAGCAAGTACGCTACAATAGTCACATGAATTATGTCTATGTGCCAAAAATTATTAAGCGCGGATAATGCGCGGTTATAAAATAATTAGGGTGTTATGGAATAGCGTTGATAAGGTCTCTTTTTTTGGAAGACAGACGTCATCATCAGTTGATAAACTCTTTTAATACAAGACCCTTGCCCTGAGCAAGAGACATGCTGAAAAATCTGAAGCTCACTCGAACATCACCAGAGTTAAATACTGTGTTGTTGTGTTGCTCGTGGTTTGAATATGGAATGTCAACTTGACCTACGCAGTGGTGTGTAGACATAGATTGAGTGTATAATATGCGAATGATAAGAAGAGTTCGTGGTGTTGACAAATGTTCTTTTCTCACACTCATGTATGGCTGGAAGTCATCGACACCAACGACTGTGTACCTTTACTACAGTTTAATTTGGACGTACACACTCGACAGCACAGATAGTGACAAATCACAGGTTGGCATAATACATCATGGTACAGTGGATAAATGGTCTTGCAATGTTACATGGGCACTCATGTAGAATAATAGTATAATGGACTGTCAGTAGCCAAGCGCTCAGTATTGCCCATATATATATATCATCTGAGTTTACTGACAAAGCACGTCAGATTATAAACAATGTCCAAGATGGCTTCTAGACCTAACCTCGTCTAGCGAAGATTCCTTAACATAATGTCCAGCACAGATTTTTCCATATAATCAAATTGAACCGCTAGCAATGGGTTCTCATGTGTAGCAGTGATCTCTGGACTAATCAAGCGATAATACGGGCATCCCTTTTCTCTTCTTGAAAGTCAATAAATGTTTGGTTACAAGATGGCTTCTCTCGTGAGCTGTCACTCACGTTTGGATACAGATAATGAATCTGTCTTAAAGTTAGTCATTCATTAAATGTTTCATTGCTCTGTAGATTCTGTCATGATACAATTGACTGCATTCTACAGGATATAGTGCTGCTAGGAATCAGGGTCGTTTTCCATCTAGTTAAATGCATCCTCTCAGATGTACAAATCATACCTATCGAAAAACGGTGGCTTCGTACGAGAGTTCAAAAGAGTATCTTTTATTACCTTGGTATCAGAAATATGATTCTGCCATTCCTTGGCAATAAGAATAAACACTGGGGTAAAGCATACACGATAGGTCTAGACGACTATCACTTTCCCCATAAATATAGAGATCACTTTTTTCGGCTACAAGCCGACATAGAAAAACACAGCCCATCATCAGGGCGAAGCCAAAACACACCCCTCTAGCGACACATCCGCCGAACAGCCTTTGACCTCTCTAGACAAAAGAACATATAGTTCGACTTAGATATGTAAAGATATACAGATATAAGACAGACTCGTCCTACTCAGACAAACAATACACATAAATTCAGGCCATAGATATTCTGAAGCAAGAACAATCTATTACTACCCAAACAAAGAATAAATCGCAGTAAAACTGGATTCATCCGCGGAGTTCGATCGAAAGAGACGACACAACTTTCAAGGGAAGTAACTCAATAATGACTTTTCCTTAAGCACTAAAAAGTATCTATTTTGTTTACAAAATATTTGCGAACATAACAAGTATACCAATGTATAATATTGTAAGATATCAAAGACTGCACGTAACAGTCTTACCACACCTCCCGGAAAAAAAAAATGGAACATTTTTTTTTTTTTTTGAAATACATCTAGGAGCAACGTACAATAGGCTCACAACGCATGAATAATGCGCAGATGAAAATATCAGGAATAAATATAACGCCTAATATGAGGCTAAGTCGACTTATGGAGCGACTGGTGAGAATGTGTCTCATAAACTGAGAGAAATTATTTCTCTACAAGTATATTTTTCCAGGAAGGTTTCATCAAAGTATAATACAATTCTGGCAATTACACAATGCCTAAAAAATTCATATCATCATTTCGTATTAGATATCTTAAATTTATGATTTATGAAGAAAAAATCATCAAAGCACAGCGGTGAATAAACATCCATGAACCGCTATGTAGTGATACAATCATTATATTATTAAATTACAAATGTGTATCTATCATGATATAGAAAAGGAACTACTATAGAACTAGACATATCAAGAAGTCTAAGCCCTAATAGTTATGTGGAATCATGTGGGCATCTTGACAGAATGTCTGCCATCACATTATCTGATCCACGAATAGCTCGCACAGAGAAATGAAAAGGTTGAAGAGCAATTGCATATCGAGTAGACCTCGAGCTCTTCAAATTCTTACTCTGTATAGCAGTAAGAGCTTTTTGGTCGGTTTCTACTATGAAATGTGCGCCTAGAAGGAATCTCTGTAGTTTGAGGATCGACCAAACCATAGCTAATAGCTCACGGTCTAAAACCGAATAATTCCTTTCTGCCGCATTAAGTTTTCTGGAAATATACATTACAGGATGCAGAGTTCCAGAGTACTCTTGCATTAGTGCCGCTCCAATCCCAGTGGATGAAGCGTCACTACGAAGAACGAATGTCTTATCTTTAGTAGGTAGCACTAAAATAGGTGGTGTTGAAAACAATGTTTTAATCTTATCCAGAGAGCATTGGCATTCCTGAGACCAGTGGACCACATTAGGCGAACCTTTCTTTAGAAGTGTTGAAAGAGGTGCCATGATAGAGGATAGATTCTGAATGAATCTGCCATAAAATTGAATAAGACCTAACAGACTTCTCACCTGTTTTTTAGTCTTAGGGATTGAGATGTTAAGTATCTTACTAGTATTATGGTCCTCTGTCTTTAGGAAACCATGACCAACTCGGTGGCCTAGGAAAGAAATTTCGCTAAAACCAATATAGGCTTTAGAGGGTTTCGCTGTCAGGTTGTGCTCACGCAAAGTAGACAGCAATTCATCTAACCCTGAATAGTGATCTTCCCAAGTATCGCTGAAAAGACAGATGTCGTCTAGATATGCAATGACATCTGACCGATAAGATAGGATTCGGCGCATCATGCGTACGAATGTAGCTGGTGCGTTCATAAGACCGAAAGGCATAAAATTCCATTGGAACAAACCTCTAGGTGTTGAAAAAGCCGTGAGAGGTTTGGCGCGTTCAGATAAAGGAACTTGCCAATATCCTTTAGACAAATCAAGTTTAGTGAAAAAATGAGATTTGGAGAGTCGAGTAAGTAGCTCTTCCAGTAAAGGCATAGGTTCGGCATCGAACTTCGTTACTTGATTCAATTTTCGATAGTCAACGCAAAGACGTATGTTATTGTCTTTTTTACGAACAATAACCATCGGCGAAGAATATGCAGAGGTGGATGGTTCGATTATTTTCAAATCTATCATCTCATCCAACTCTTTCTCGACCTGTGCTTGAAAATGTATAGGTATAGGATAAGGTCTAACCCTAATAGGAGTATGGTCAGTTAGAACAATGTCATGTTCAATGACATGCGTTTGTCCAGGGATGTCAGTGAGTACATCCTGAAATGTTTGCAACATAGTTGAAACTTGTCGCTGTTCTCCTAGAGACAAATCAGGAGAGACAGTAACGTTCTTCCATGATTCACTAGAATGAAGTGGGATCATTGGAAGAGGAAGATTTACATCTGAAAAACTTGTTTCCTCATCCTGTATCACGGACAGTGATGAGTAATGACCATGTTGTACTGGAGAATTGTCCGTTGCTTGGAAAATGGGTTGCAAATAATCCGGACGTTCATGGAATTCAGTAAGCATATTGATGTGGAAGGTTTTATGCTTCCCATCAATATCGACAATATAGTCGACATCGGAAATTTTCGATATTATATCGTACGGACCTTTCCAAGAAATAAGTAATCTGTTTTCCCTACAAGGTAGTAATACAAATGCTTTGTCACCAGGACAAAGTTGTCGTAAGCATCTCTTCTTATTGGCAAATTGCCTTGCCTTCTGTTTCGCAAATTCAGAAGAAGAAGTTGCTAATTTGCATGCTTCGATAATCTTTTGTCTCAACGCGATGACATATTCGTAGGATGACTTTGTGTCATCGTCAATATTGTCAGATGTTATGAGATCGTGAAGCAACGACATAGGGCCACGCGGACGCGCGCCAAAGACGAGTTCAAAGGGAGAAAATCCTGTATGTTCATTGGGTACCTCTCTGTAAGCGAAGAGGGCCGCAGGTAAAACTCTGTCCCAGTCTTGAGGATGATCCTCAGTTATCTTCCCCAGTAAGTTTTTAAGTGTTCTATTAAGGCGTTCGACCATACCATTAGACATTGGATGGTAGATACTACTTAAAGATCTATCTATCTGCAGAGTAGACATTACTTGAGACATGGTATCTGATATTAGTTGGGTGCCATGGTCTGACAATATCTCTCCGGGGAACCCCAGACGAGAAAATATAAGCCAAAGAGCATCTGCAATATCAGCAGTAGTAATGCTCTTCAGAGGAATAGCCTCTGGCCAACGTGTGCACATATCAACACACGTCAAGATAAACTGATGTCCTCTGGCAGACTTGATCTTAAATGGACCAATAATGTCTATGGCCATTTTTTGAAACGGCCGAATAGGAATGTCCGCCGCCTGAATGGGTGCAGCATGCCGTGGACCTTTGGATTTAACTTCCTGACATACTTTACAAGATCGACAATAAATCCGTATGTCCTTGTTTACCAATGGCCAAAAGAAAGCCGCAAGGACTCTTGACTTAGTACGGGAAAAACCCATGTGTCCAGCACACTGAGAGTCGTGAGCGTGCTGCAAAATTTTAACTCTCAAATTCTTGGGAACCAGGATTTGAGAATGACTTGACGTAATGGAGTCTTGAACCATACGTACAAGTACGCCATTCTTCTTTGTAATCCACGATTTACGACTTGTGTCTTTATTCGGATCACCTTTAGTTGCAAGAATGAAGAATTTCTTCAGAGTGGGATCATCTTCTTGCTGTTTTATAAACGAGTCACGAGAAATTACCAAGGGATTATCTTGGTTATGCACTTCATTATCTTCAGTAGATGAAGTTTGAGGCATATTAAGAGCCTGAGCTCTAGTGACTACAGCGTTAGCAATCTGCATGTTTTGCCTTTCCCACGTGGAAATTTGTTGCGGAGTGCATTCTTTGACTCCATGAATGCGACCGATGATGAGGTCAGCGATCGGATTCGGAAGAAGACATGCGTGTACATCTCCTGTAAAGAAAGGAGTAGCAATCCTAATGATAGCAGTAGAGTATTTCTCTAATGTGCCGCCAAATGTTACACATTTGACTACTTGTCCAGTGGCACGGGAAGGATCTACGAGTGACTGCCTAACACCAATTGTGGTGCATCCAGAATCAAGTAGCACAGAGACTGGATTGTTATTCACTAAACCCTTATGTAAGACAAGAGAACCTCTTCCATCATGCGCGACTGATGCAGGAAGAGCAGGAAGAGGATGGCCACAGCTTAAAGTAGACACTGTGGTTGGCTCAAATAATGTTTTGCATTGGGGGCACTGAGATGCTCCCCAAAATCAAAAGCGGCACATGCCATATTACTAGCATCATTATTATCTTTACTCTGTTTATAGGCTTCATGGGACTCTTGTTGTGCAGAGTTTGCCTGAAAATGTGGTTTATGTCTTTTGTTTTGAGATCTACCTCGGTTATTATCACCTCTGTAGTTATTGTTACCTCTATTGTAACCCCTATTTGGGTTTGAGTCATAGTTCCCTTGGTTACCATTATCATATTCATTATAATGAGTATCTCTGTAATTATGATCTTGTTGACTCCAAGACGGATAACCCTGATAGTTTCTATAATTACTTCCTCTACGGAAATTCCTATAATTATGACCACCCCTGTGTCGAGAGCTATCAGCTCGTCTCCAGTTCTTTGAAGAAGAACCCTGAAATGATTGGTTACCTTGGTTTTGATAACTATTATGGTTACCTTTTTTATCAAATCTGTTTTGAGGTCCCTGAAATCTGTGTGAATAATTGGGATTGTATGGTGTTGCTGAAGCAACTGGCATACTCTCCTTAATCTTAGTGTTGCCAAAAGTCACGTCGGGGTGTGCAGTGACATATTGGGAACAATATTCTTCCATTTCCTTTAGAGATTTGGGTTTACGCTCATGTATAAATTCAAGGAAAGGTTTGTTCACACATGACATAATCTTATCTCTGAGCAACAAATCCATAAGTCCTTCATACGTTTTTTCTGTTTTGGAAAGCTCAATCCAACGATCAACTGTGAGACGTGCCTTTGCAGTGAATTCTGAGAATTCTACACCCGTCTCAGGCACCATCGTTTTAAATAAAAGGCGATAGCCTTCCTCACTTAGCTGGTATTTTTTTATCAAAGCCGCCCTAATGACATCATAATTATCCTTATCTGCTTCTCCTACAAGGCATAATCTAGTCAAAGATTCACCTTTCAAGTTTTCTCATAATTGATTAGCGTATTGTGATTTATCCACATTATGTGTACGACAAGAACGTTCAAATCTATCCAGCCAGAATGTAATATCGTCACTGGACTGATTGAACGGTGGAACCTTAACCTTGTAAGTAGAAGGTTTACCATTACCACTAGATGCCTGATTAACATTACTCATACTTGTCAATCTCAATTTCTCTAACTCAAATTCATGTTCTCTTATTGCTTTTTTTTCTTCAGCTTCTCTGTCTAATCTTTTTTGTTCAGCAGCACTGTCTAATCTTTTTTGTTCAGCTTCCCTGTCTAATCTTTTTTGTTCAGCATCCCTGTCTAATCTTTTTTGTTCAGCATCACTGTCTAATCTTTTTTGTTCAGCAGCAGCTTCTCTTTCTAATTTTTTTTGTTCAGCTTCAAATCTCCTTTGCTCCACCTGCATCTGCAATTTCTTTTGTTCAGCAGCAGCCTCAGCTTCTCTTTCTAATCTTTTCTCTTCAGCCATAGCTTTTCTCTCTTCTGCAGCAGCTTTTCTCTCTTCTGCAGCTAATGCTTTGTCATATTGAGCAACCGCCCATTCTTCTAATTGTTGACCAGTTTTATCAAGGGATTTCCCTTGTGTAATGAAGTATTCTAATGTAGACATGATGTCTAACAATAATACTAATCACTTGAAACAATAATAATACCACAAGTTCTTAATGACTTGATTAATCAGTATACTATCCCAATATCTGTGGGTCACAAGCCTTAATAAGGTCTTGTATAACAGTAATAATAATCAAGTACTGGTTTATACCATAATCCAAGTGCAGTGCACAGGCAATAGTGTCTTATGAAATATACCTATATAAAACATATGTCAACCAACAGAATACATAAAGTACAAATAGGACTGACAATACGAAAACGTTTGCAGAAATCAAATAAATCAAATAGGGAAATCAATGAAAATAATCACTGAATCTGCAAGGGATAACAACACAAATGACGTCACAGTATATGAATATAAATTGTGAATAGAACTGAAAGATAGAAAAGGGTAGACCAACAAATTACAAACAAATCAAAACAAAACTAAAGAACAAAGAAATATTACAAAAATAACAATAATTACAGTCTTCACAGCTAACACAAAAGCAACAGTTGTCGCAGCAAATTTTCAATCAAGAAAATTGCACCTATAGAAAACGCCCACAACGGACCCTCTATGACGTGGGATATTCTGTTGTGAGGACTCCGCCCAACCTAAACACAACCCGCTGACATAGAAACTAACATACTATACAAACAAATAACATGTAAACATAAATATATAAATTATGTGTATGATAGTATGTGTTACAAAATAGGCTCAGTTTTACAGTAATGGCAAAGTTATGAAAATAAACAAACTGCCACTTTATTCAATTAAACATTCTGGCCTTAAATATTAAAGTTCATATATAGAAAACAAGAAGATCCATCGATGAAAATAGGACTTCTTAGTTCAATAATACTGTCTTCCTGTTAATATTGACAAGAATTGATCCAACTGTTCTGTGAAACTCTGTAATGTCTAATGTACAAATGTCAACAACGCTGACCTACATACTGCATTCACTTGACAGGTCACGTGACGAAGTGTTGACAAAGAGCAAACCAATACTGCAAGTGTGTCGTATCTGCCACAGGAAACGGTCTGGTATCGGTAATCTGTTGACTTCTGAACTTCTCCGAGGTCAAACCCAGAAAGCTGGTCCACCAGTTGATAAGTGGATGAGACAACTGTAACAAATGCCGATATGTCCTCGTAAGGTGGATGGAAGCAGACATCAACGACTGTGTACCTTTACTACAGTTTAATTTGGACGTACACACTCGACAGCACAGATAGTGACAAATCACAGGTTGGCATAATACATCATGGTACAGTGGATAAATGGTCTTGCAATGTTACATGGGCACTCATGTAGAATAATAGTATAATGGACTGTCAGTAGCCAAGCACTCAGTATTGCCCATATATATATATATCATCTGAGTTTACTGACAAAGCACGTCAGATTATAAACAATGTCCAAGATGGCTTCTAGACCTAACCTCGTCTAGCGAAGATTCCTTAACATAATGTCCAGCACAGATTTTTCCATATAATCAAATTGAACCGCTAGCAATGGGTTCTCATGTGTAGCAGTGATCTGTGGACTAATCAAGCGATAATACGGGCATCCCTTTTCTCTTCTTGAAAATCACTAAATGTTTGGTTACAAGATGGCTTCTCTCGTGAGCTGTCACTCACGTTTGGATACAGATAATGAATCTGTCTTAAAGTTAAAAAAGGTAAAGGAACCCGTTACACGCCCATGGCATATTGGGAATATGGTGTTAGGCCCATATTATCTTGACCGTCGGCACACTAGGAGTGATGTGGTCGGCATCACGCCGGCCGCCTTAACCTTCCCAGAGTTGCTCTGGTACCCATTTGGGGCTGGGTCGACCCAGGAGCCGTTTGTGGCCTAAAAAATTCCCGCCTCATCCGGGGATCGAACCATAGACCACTGCGCTAGGAAGCCAGTGCACTAACCACTATGCTACCGCGGCTCCCGTCTTAAAGTTAGTCATTCATTAAATGTTTCATTGCTCTGTAGATTCTATCATGATACAATTGACTGCATTCTACAGGATATAGTGCTGCTAGGAATCAGAGTCGTTTTCCATCTAGTTAAATGCATCCTCTCAGATGTACAAATCATACCTATCGAAAAACGGTGGCTTCGTACGAGAGTTCAAAAGAGTATCTTTTATTACCTGCGTATCAGAAATATGATTCTGCCATTCCTTGGCAATAAGAATAAACACTGGGGTAAAGCATACACGATAGGTCTAGACGACTATCACTTTCCCCATAAATATAGAGATCACTTTTTCCGGCTACAAGCCGACATAGAAAAACACAGCCCATCATCAGGGCGAAGCCAAAACACACCCCTCTAGCGACACATCCGCCGAACAGCCCTTTGACCTTTCTATGCACAAAAAGAACATATAGTTCGACTTAGATATGTAAAGATATACAGATATAAGACAGACTCGTCCTACTCAGACAACCAATACACATAAATTCAGGCCATAGATATTCTGAAGCAAGAACAATCTATTACTACCCAAACAAAGAATAAATCGCAGTAAAACTGGATTCATCCGCGGAGTTCGATCGAAAGAGACGACACAACTTTCAAGGGAAGTAACTCAATAATGACTTTTCCTTAAGCACTAAAAAGTATCTATTTTGTTTACAAAATATTTGCGAACATAACAAGTATACCAATGTATAATATTGTAAGATATCAAAGACTGCACGTAACAAGCGTATTTCGAGTACTGAAATAATTAAGTTAATATGAATGTCATAGATGTCACCCAAAGTTATGGAAATTTAAAATGTTACCAAGTAATCTATAATGAAAGTAACTTAAACTAATTAAAATGTCAAGAAATCATCACGTAAGCAATGAAGATTGTCTTCAGCTCGTATCAAAGTGAATTAAAATCATGAAAATCTATGAAAGTTAAATGTCCTGCAATCATTTATGTATCTAATAAGTTCGATTTATGTCAATTTATGTTTCCAGTGGAATAGAAGTAAACTTACACCACAGTTAGTTTTGCACCAACACAATTACTCCTAGTTATTTGAATTGGAAAAACACCAAAATAATGTATTAAAAAATGGTGCGAAGAATGTAATGATATATTCAAAGGTTAGGTTATTAACGGAAAACCCATAGTAGTACGTGTCGGCATAGTTCGTAAGCAATCATTCATAGTGCTGACTTGGTCACGTAGTGGCGTCACAACTTGAGGGGAGCAGAGGCTCGGTAGAGTCAAGGTGGTTTCGAGAGAAAAAATTCATCCATTGAGGTGTCAGTATTGCGGATGGCTTGAGTAGCGAAAACCAAATTACAGACGATGATAGAGACTCGTGCAGGAATGACATTCGTGAGGTATGCACACGTAAGTCCAATAATCGTCCGCAGTAGTGACGAAATGACCCAAAAAAGTCTCAGCAGTAAGCGTAACGATCAAATAAGGGTTAACAATGTGATGTTTATCATAGCCTTAAGTCGTGTAGTTTCAATCCATTGACGATAAAAGTTATGCACATGCACAACTCCGAGTCCCATCATAAATACGTTCCTGTGAATAAAGAAACGAAACGTTCTTTTTTGTAAAAGTATGATATTTTTAACGCAAGAATTTTAATAAATCTTACCGCATGTGGTCTGGTACTTCCTTGACCACTGTTCCATGACCGTTGATCCTTTCTTTAGGAGACACGAAAAGGTAGTAGTGACAGCAGTCAAAACAGTAATGAATGTATTACCGATATAGGAAGAACAAAAATACCAGCGTGAAATGGAAGTCGCGCTGTGAATAATGTGCTGCAGAAAAAATTGGCCCAAGATAAAACAAGAGCAAACCTGAGTGTACGCAATGATGTAAAGAGTAGACATAAATATAAAAATTGATATCGAAGTCAATAGGAAAAATAAAAATAAGTGTGTAATGACAACTGGATATCAGAGACATCGCGTATTACCAAGAAAAGACTGAGTTAACCGGCCCATTAAATAAAAATAGAAACAACAAGTGAAGAAAGTGGAAACCGATAGGATATTTGAAAGTAAATATAGAAACAACAAGTGAAGAAAGTGGAAACCGATAGGATATTTGAAAGTAAATATAGAAACAACAAGTGAAGAAAGTGGAAACCGATAGGATATTTGAAAGTAAATATAGAAACAACAAGTGAAGAAAGTGGAAACCGATAGGATATTTGAAAGTAAAGAAATGTGAAACCGATAGGATATTTGAAAGTAAAGAAATGCAAATATGCAAGACATAAATGAGGTTAATTACTGAGTAGTGACAGTAATAGAAGAAAAGATAAGTACAAAACATCCGGAAGAATGCAGAAAAAACGCACCAGCAAACGCAGCTATAAAGTGCGTAGTGCAGAGTTTTGTACCAGTCGCACGTCTAAAAGATGGTGTGCAAAAAGTGAACGATGTTTAAATTTAACAGCTCTGTGAGCGTCAAAATAGTTATTAAAGCGTACAAAAGCAAGCTGCTGACAAGAATTTTCAAGTTCGAACATGCGAACAAATTTAACATTACCGACTCCCTGAAAAAATTTTCGGAGTGCATACCAAGTGGTATGAGACGGAATGTTGCGCACCAGAACAGTGCGATTCAATGTAATATGATCTCGGCCAGATCGCAACTGAGCCCGAGTATCATTTAAATTATTATGTTTAGCGCGTAGTGAGCGCGAAGGGGAATTTGTACGGACATGTAGATTCTTGCATGTCGTAATAGTTGGAAGATCACGGTTGTACTTGTGATTATCATGATGAATATTAATATCATCAACGCGCCGAATAATGTCACGACTCTTACAAGTGAATTTTGTGTCACCTTTGACAACATCATTCACACTATTGGGAGTATAAGTCCCCTGAGCATGCTGTATATAACGATTCTCATCGAAATAAATAGAACCAGTGTGAACGATATCGGTCACACTATCCTCAAATGGAACAAACTTGTCTGTCCCTGTACGTCTCAGATTCCGCAAGTTTGGAATTTTCTTAACAAACTTTTTAGGCTTCTCATGTAACGAAGTGACATGATTTTGTTGATCATGGGAAACAATTTTATTTGGGGGCTTAGGATGATACGATAAACTGTTTGTCACCCCGTTTTTACTGTTATCGACATGTTGCCATGACGAACTCCCAGAAGAAGCAGTATAGTTATGACCAGATACACTGGCATCAGGGTGATGTCGAGGAAAGTTGTAACTACCTCTGTATGATATCTTTACTTTGGCAGGTTGTACAGACCTGTTTGTATCACACTTGGGACTACCGGCATGTTGTACAGTAGTATTTCCATTATTAAGATTTGACAATATATTTTTATGTAACACCACATCGAGTAAATCATCAACCCTAGATCTCAATTTAACATTTTCTAAATTCTGGATTGAAATCTCTTCACTCTGACTCTTAATTACTGTATTAAGGTTTACAGTTTTACTCCTGTCCTCGATGAGTAATGTCTCACAGTTGGCCAACTTATCTCTCTCCATAGTTAATTCTTCTACTCTCTTTTTCTCATCCTTTTCTTTCCTTGCTATCCTTTGTCGTGCCAATTTCTTTAATTTCTTTGTTTGCTCCACCAACATATGTGGTTGCAATCGAGCTACTTCTGAGGTAAGCTCTTGAATTTTAACACACTGTTCATGAAGTTTTCTTTGGCAGTCTACAGCATTATCTTGTGAAATTCTCAATGTGAGTTCCTTAACCTCAGACTCCAAAGCTTTATTTTTATCCATGGTAGATTCTAGTGAGGCCTTAGAATTGGTAAGCTCCACTTTCAATTTTCGCAGATCACTTTCAAGTTTGGATTGTATCACATATAATGCACTCTCCTCAGCAATATCCTCCAACAACTGTATCTTTTCCTGACGACACTGTTTGTCGTGTGTTATTTGTTCCTCATGAAAATTGTCTTTGCGTATAGCGCGGAATATATTTTTCATTACATTACCATGTGGTTCATGGGTGTAATTCACTAAAAACAAACGCAGATCCTTACGCAGTAGTTGTGCCAAGTCCGTGGCAATATTTATGTGAGGAATAGACTGAAAATGCCAACTCACAAAGTCCTCCAAATCTGATGCTGCCTGGCCTAAAAAACGATCCATCACATATTCCTCAAGTTCTGGGCCTTGAAATCCATGATCCCTACCATTCTGGAGCAGCATCTCCAATACATGTATCATGTCATCCGTAGACATTTTTGTCTAATTTATATGAGGTCCACTTACCTAATCAAATATCACTTACTGAGGGCAAAATGTATCCTGTAATTAGCATGTGACAAGTTCCTGTCCAGAGAACTCGTATACTAATTATCATCAATGTCAGAAATATGTTAAAATATTACCTAGCCATTAATTATTCATGCATTAAAATCATATAAGTAGAAAATACAAGATGTAGACAATGAGAACAATGGTTACAAAGATGAGATACTAAGGAACAAATGAAAACATTCGCAGAATCAACTGAACAATAAAGTAGAACTAAAAAGGACAATTTTGCAAAGAGCGCAATGACACTGCGATCAAAATGACAAGACAAGTAACAATACAAGGTATAAACATAAAGTGTATAAAAATAAACAATAGTGAGGTTGAGGGTGACGTTTACGAACAAAATACATCATAAAAATAAGGTACAGATAAAAAATTACTACGAAAACAACAGTATAATACCTGACGAAACAGCTAAACAGTTACTATTATAAGAAACAAGTAGCGATCAGAACTTCAGCAAGGTTTTTAGCCTTGAACTGGAATTATCGCTCAATTGAAACTTACAAACTAAATCCTATAGAACGTCTGACAAGAGCCCGAATTAGCTTCGAGATGAACCTCGTTTGTCAGATCGGCCTCCCTACCGCCCACGTGAAACATTAAACATAGAACATGCAATACAAATAATATTAGAATGGACATATTAAGAAAGGCTCATCAATAACATGCAACAGTGGTACAAAGTACAAACAATCAGTGACCACTTATCTTTTTAAGAAGAAAAAATTCCAGGCCCTCGCAAAGCTAGCGATGATGGTTCTCGGGTGTTGCATGTAGGTGCTTGAATATAGGACGTGATGCAGTCCAAAGTTGATCTTTGCTATAGTCTTTGAACACTGGATCATCAAAGGTCAAGGAGGTTGAACGTTAAGAGACAAGTCGTGTCCTTGAAGTTATAAATTTGCTGTATCAGTTCTCGAAGCATGAGTTCTTGATTACAGAAACAATTCTTATCCCCTTTGACTAGCTCACCAGATGTAGGAAGGGTTCCTAGATGTTGGAAGGTTCGTTTGTTGCGGGATGTTGGAATACAGATCTGTTGGTGTTCTTGATTGGCACTACTGGCAAGGGCGATGCCAGAAAATGTTCAACGCAAAATATATATAGTGGGCCGTGTAACTCAATGGCCAACGAAGATAATGTCAACACGGTACAGTGAACTGGCACGTCAATTAGATTGGAGCCAAGTATTAAAGTTGACGACATAATTTATTGTGCACTGGCAGGTACATTAACATCACAAAGTCAGACGACGTAGCATCATTAATAATGGCATGGCATAAACGTTAGGTATTCTGATCAATCATATAGAAGTAGGCATCAACATCAATAGTATAGGTTATAGCATCGGGGCATCATAATTCATTGCATTTTCAATCGTGAACTTAGTTGAAATCTTGTAACGGCCGACCTCTCAAGGACGGCGCTGAACTTCACGGCCAATAATTCTATCATGCCTTTCAATACGGAGCTTGCCTACAACGCCAAGGGTTTTATTGAATAACTAACCCTCAAATATGTACGAAGAATAATCCCGATAATATACGGTCAGGATCTGGATCCCACTAGCAACACAACAGGGCGTATGTGTTGAAGTACAGCCAGATTATAATAAAATGACGAAATTAGCATATTAAGAATATGCAACGAGCCCTGCACTGGCTAACATAGATACTTCCTAACAGGAGGTTTATAATCTCTATATGACTGCTTCCCTCAATCCGGCAAGACTTACAAATCGGCTCCGTCTAGAGACAACCGTCTCAGGAAATAGGCATTAGGCATCCCCGTTTCATAACGTCCATCTTATTCTCCCTGAGCGCACCCGTTGCGCTTCTGTGTTCCACTTCGTGTCAAATCGCGCGTAGCTAAATAATAATATATATATTCTTAGCTGTGCTAAACATTTAAAATTACGCGCGCAAAAAGAACGCAACAGGGTATATCTATTAATACGTGATGTGATTCAATTCATAAACTATTTCCTACCGACTAAAATGTAAGCAAATATTTTAAAATTGTCACACATACACACACACACAATTACAATTAGTAACTGGAATTGAATTGAAAATATAATTATTAACTGCAATTACAAGGTAAATCAATACACTTTAATAATTGTGTAGTTAAAAATGTAAACAGATATATTCACATATTTATACACGCTCGAAAAATATACTTGCAATTTGTCACTGTTATCATCTGCAAGTTGGAATTGCAAATAAAGCAAAACACTGGCCCAATGGTATTTTATTTGCCAATATAATTTAGAATCCTCATTTTGACAACACTGTCATGAAGCTGTGATATTGTCAATCAAGGAAATACGTCTCATTATACATAAACGTTATAACCCTAAATAATAGGGGATCCCGTTACACGCCCATTGAGGCACATTGGGAATATGGTGTTAGGCCCATATTTTCTTGACCGTCGGCACACTAGGGGTGATGTGGTCAGCATCACACCGGCCGCCTTTACCTTCCCAGAGTTGCTCTGGTACCCATTTGGGGCTAACCCTATAATACTAGCCTAAAAATACATTGAGATGATACTTTTCACGGTGTAAATCACAAAGATAATTATTTTCCTCGGGAAAATCAGATGAGATTGATTATTTCACAAGAGTGTTGGAGCCGTTTTGCTACACATGTCACACACACACAAATCCATATTACCAGCTAAGTAGAAGATAACATGTGGTAATGTTCAGAATCTGCTGGGGACCACGACAGATTGGGATATCATCTATTCAACAAGCTAAAGATAGGAACTTCCTATAAGTGCTTGTTGTTGTTGTTGTTTAACTAGTGCTGCTGAGCTTCTCGCTTTTTCAAAACCCTCCACTCCCAAAGGAGCATAGGCCTTCAACAAACACATGCCAAGTCCTCCTGTCACGTGCCATCATCTCAAGTTCTTTCCATGTTCTCCTCATCATTTTCACCTCTGTTTCCAGCTCTCTTCTCCATGTGCTTCTTGGTCTACCTCTGCCTCTCTTGCCCTGCGGGTTCCAGAACAAGGACTGCCTTGTAATGCTATCAACAGGTTTCCTCAAAGTGTGTCTTATCCATCGCCATCGTCTTCTTCTCATCTCTTGTTCCACTGGCACTTGTCTAGTTCTTGTCATCAGTTCCACGTTGGTAACCTTGTCATACCATTTTAATTCCTCTATTCTACGCAAGCACCCATTTATGAAAGTCTGTAGCTTTTTGGTTGTTGTCTTTGTTGTTCTCCATGTCTCCGAGCAATACAATAGGACTGACTTCACATTTGAGTTGAAGATTCTTATTTTCGTGTTGGATCCTATTTCTCTTGTTCTCCATATATTTCCCAATGCAATGAAAGCTCTTCTTGCCTTTTGTATTCTTATTTTGATATAGCTGTCTATCCCTCTAACTTTGTCTATATTACTGCCAAGATATGTGTACGATTCTACATCTTGTGTTGGTGTTTCTTCAAGTTCAACCCTGTTATCATTACCTGCATTTATTCTCATTATTTTTGTCTTTTCCCTGTGTATTTTCAGACCCAATTGCTGTGACCTCTCATCGAGTTTTTTCAATTTATGGTTATGGGACAGAAGAGCTAAGTCATCTGCAAAATCCAGATCATCCAACTGCTTAGTCAGAGTCCACTGGATTCCATTTCTGTTGTGTGTTGTCTATGATCTCATAACCCAGTCTATTGCTAGTAAGAAAAGAAATGGAGACAAGAGGCATCCCTGTCGCACTCCTGTTCTTATCCCAAACGGTTCTGTAAGCTGTCTTCTCGCTTTTTATCAGCCAATAATAAGTTGAAGACTCCTTGGTATTATCTACACTGTAGATCTAGGCTTTTCTTGTGGCTTTTCTGCTATTCCGAACGTGTTTAAAGAGTTGAAGTCATGAACTCCTGTTTCTGCAGTTTGGCTTGCATTTAAAGGATCGTCACATCTAGTCCCAAGCTAGGAGTAAGAAGTGCGTGGCATACTGTGCATTCCCCGCTATCCAAGAAGGCTCTCCAACTATGCATATCTTTAATACTGTACTCTGGTTCTGGGCTTTCCCAAGTAATTGTCACGTCCTGCACAGAGCCACTTCTCAGCTTCCCCTGCTTATCATTGGGTCCATAGTGAGATCCTTCTGAAACCTAGTCAAAGCCAAAGAAATACCCCTGGGGCTCAGGTGACTTCGCCAATCTTAGTGTGCAATGCTGGGTTCTCAACAAGCTTCACCCCAGGAGGAATCCCTGGAAGTGTGTGGATGATTTCAAGAGTCAGTGAGGATGTAATTAGCCTCACAGACATAGGTTCACTTCCACGTACGTATAGTGTAGCATTGTACATAGCTGGTGGTCATATAAGGATGACTCTAGATATGGCTCCATGCATGCCGATAAGTGTAACTGTGGTACCGATAAAATGACAGCTAAACACCTGCTTCAAAGAAGACCAACATATGGGGAACAGAGAAAGCACACATGGTTGTGACTAGTACCATTCCTGGGAAAACTCTATGGAGATACAAATAGCTCAAGCTGACCATTGCTTTCTTTGAAAATATTCAGGTAGACGACTGAGAGTGCACGAAAAAGGCGTACAGTCCATGATGTCAGCTTGCTCCAACAAGTGATGACTTGCCATGATGATTAATTAATATTTATTATCTAAGCGATTTCTCCCGCCTTTATAATTGTATTTCTTTAAATATCGTATGCACTTATATAAAAATTACTGTGTTATGTTTGGTTACGTATTGGCCATGTCATATTTCTACAGGATTTGGAATCTTCTGAATTGTGAAAATGGTATACAAACAACGTCACTTGACTATAACTAAAAGTCTTCTGCAGACGCCTTTACGTACTTTGATCACAGGTATATGTGGACTTGCTCTGGGTATGTTGTTAGTAAACGCGATCCAGATCTTGATAGGGAGCAGACACATCACGTGTGATTTGTGGCGATACAGACTTTCCATAAATGGTATGTGGAAGTCACATAAACTCGTGAGCAACGAGGCAACATCATACAGTGACAAATTTCTGTTCGTTGGTATCATGACCGCAAGAAAGTTTTTGACTACTCGAGCTATGGCGAGTAGCCAAACTTGGGTTCCCAGAGTTCCTGGGAAGGTTGTTTACTTTCTGGAGCAGGGAGACAAATACAAAGGTAAGTTTTGGGTGGATGTTGCTCCTGTTGACACTAGGTCTATATGTCTGACTCAATACCTAAATGGCTATGTATATACAAGGTAACTGTCTGTTAGCTTATTAGTTTATGTATTTGCCTATCCGTCTGTTTGTCGGTTATTCTAATGGATGTATCTATCTGCCTACCTGCCTATCCACTGTCAGTCTACAACCTTTGTGTGTTTTATCTATTTCTGTACGCCTGCTGCCTATCTAGCTCGCAATATCTAATATCGGACAGTGACATATCTGGGTACGAAACGATTTTTGTGCTACACATGTCTTCGACAGGGAACAAGGCAGATGGAAACTAATCACATGGCAACAGACAACCAAAAAAGTATTTATGAAATCACGTTAAGCAATGGATAATCTAACAAGAAATTTAAAATGATTGAAGAAGTGAAAAATCAGACTAAGATTTCATTCTTCAATAATTTACCTCAAACATCTTCTCAAAGCTGATGAAAAGTGCTGATTATTTTTAAGCAAGCGTGGCTGTGACATAATTTGTGCGCTCTTATCTCCTCTCTGGCACTATTGAATTACATTTGTTGTGAGTACTGAATTGGGTGCATTATTCTATTGTTAGCACTCTCTTTCTCTTTTTCCCTACTGTCATTGTTCACATTTCACGCTTCGATGCATGACAGGGCCAGACAAGCGAATCGCCCATCCCTGGGAGATTAACTGAGTCCTTAAAACGTGTTACCACATTGACTCCAGGTAAATGCGACCATTAAGTGTTTGCTAAGGTTGCATAAGTACTTCCGACTCTACAGGAAAAATGTAAGAAGCTGTAACGTAAACATTGACACCATTTGTCGGATGTAGCAACTCCCCACACTGAGGATGACTGTTTGAAATTTTCAAACGCATGAGTCATACAGAATACTACATGAGGAAAAGTTTTCATAATATGAACTTTGAATGTATTGGATGACCTTTGAGGCGCCAGTAAAAAACTACGCAATTAGAAGATTTGTCAGAACGCCATGCACGAAGAGTGGGCCGAGAGCTAAGATATAACGTAGAACATCCTGCATACGACACTGCATTCCAGAAATCGTCAAAGGAGACATCTAGGACCACAGGAAAAAATAGAGTCAGTATTCTAAATTTTTAAGAACGGAAAAATATATTAGAGCATATTTTATCCACTGGAAAAGAAAACTCGCCAATATTAATACGGAACCTGACCGGACTCCTACAGAAACTACTCACAAGTCACAGAGGAATTCTAGAATAAGAAATAATATCTCAGACGTGTGTTCGAGGCATCTGTGTTAAGTTGCCAAGACAATTTACCTTGGCAAGACGTCTAAGATTTGCCTAGTTACTAGGGTGAGTTGTACATATTTTTACACTTTGAATTTTACTGGTTTATACTAGCTAGGAGTGTTAAAGATTCATATGAGGCTGGCAACCTC
This sequence comes from Oreohelix idahoensis, assembly GCA_024509875.1. Lineage (NCBI taxonomy): Eukaryota > Metazoa > Mollusca > Gastropoda > Stylommatophora > Oreohelicidae > Oreohelix > Oreohelix idahoensis. The sequence continues at coordinate 148,448 of JAMPIV010003512.1, forward strand.
AGCATGTGAAAAGGATACATTCATGAACCACCACAGCAAGTACTGGTGATTGCTTCATGCTAGTTCTCACGGAAGAACTCTATGCAGAGGTAACCTCAGACTCCAAGTGGAGAAAGGAAGTGGATGATGATGGCATCATATGTTTATTATCATTTGTAATGAGTTGTATATATGTTTAAAGTTGTTCCTTCAGACGCAAGCCACTTGCTGCTGTCCAGTTGAAATTTTTTCATGGCATTAACTAAAAGAATGGTGATTTTGTTATCACATCCCCTGAGTTATTTGATATATACTCGGGGAGAATACAAATTCTGATTAAAAAAATAGGTGATGAACAGCGGGGAAATGCGCCTGATCTAAATCAAGAAAACAAATACTTAGCAGCAGAATGTATTCTTTTACTCCGTCTAAAGTTGGTAGTAAGGATTTGAGGTTCTACCCACGTTACCAACTGTACTAATCTGTGGTTCGAAGCTTAAGATCGACACGTGAAACCTACATCCCATGGGTGGTGAAGATCCCTGCCTTGACCAGAAGCGGGAACCTCCAGGATCTTTTGGAAGTTAATTGTTAATCAGAATTGACCTCATTGCACTCCGGGCAAACCCATAGGTGCTCTGTTTCCCTCAGCAAATGTCGAAGAGTATGACTGCTAATTGTACCTGTAGCACGCTGGTTGTACATACGACGGATACATCCTCTCTCACGCCCATTTCTGCTAGTCCCACGTTTGATGTCAAACTCCAACAGCCGCAGCCTTGTTGATTCATCCATTGCAGTGTCATTATCAATCAATCATCAATCAATCCCCTTTAGCTCCCCGAGAAGCATAGGCCTTCAACAAACACATGCCAAGTCTTCCTGTCCCGTGCCATCCGCTCAAGTTCTTTCCATGTTTTCCTCATCATTTTCACCTCTGTATCCAGCTCTCTTCTCGAGGTGTTTTTTTTTTGCCTACCTCTGCCTCTCTTTCTCTGTGGATTCCAGAATAAGGACTGCCTTGTAATGCTATCAACAGGTTTCCTCAATGTGTGTCCTATCCATCACCAGCGTCTTCTTCTCAGCTCCATTTCCACTGGTACTTGTCTGGTTCTTGTCATCAATTCCACATTTGTAACTTTGTCATACCATTTCAGTCCTTCTATTTTACGCAAGCACCCATTTATAAAAGTCTGTAGCCTTTTAGTTGTTGCTTTTGTTGCTCTCCATGTCTCAGAACCATACAATAGGACTGACTTGACATTTGAGTTGAAGATTCTTATTTTCGTGTTGGACTTGATTTCTCTTGTTCTCCATATGTTTCCCAAAGCAATGAAAGCGCCTCTTATTTTGATATCATTGTCGGTCCCTCCAACTTTTTCTATATTACTACCAAGAGATGTGTACGATTCAACAACCTTTAGTGGCGTTTCTTCAAGTTCAATCTTGTTATCATTTCTTGCATTTATTCTCATAATCTGTCTTTTCCCTGCGTATTTTCAGGCCCACTTGTTGTGACCTCTCATCGAGAATTTTCATTTTCTCTTGCATCTAATTATGCTTATGGGACAGAAGAGCCAAGTCATCTGCAAAATCCAGATCATCAAGCTGTTTAGTCAGATTTCACTGGGTTCCATTTCATTTGTGTGATGTCGATGTTTTCATAACCTAATCTATTGCTAGTAAGAAAAGAAATAGAGACAAGAGGCATCCCTGTCTCACTCCCGTTCTTATCCTAAACGGTTCTGTACGTTGTCCTTCATGAAGAACTCTGCACGTCATGTCTTCATAGGTCTTCCTTATTAAGTTAATGATCTTCATGGGAACTCCATAATGCCTCATCAGTTTCCAAAGTGAATCTCTGTCTACACTGCCAAATGCCTTTTCATAGTCCACGAATCCGATGTAAAGCGGTGAATTCCATTCCAGACTTTGTTCAACTATTATTCTCAATGTGGCTATCTGGTCTGTACAGGATCAGCTTTGTCGAGAACCTGCTTGTTCATCTCTCATTAGTTGCTTGTCTATGGACTCTTTTAATCTGTCAAGGAGGATTCTGTTTAATACTTTTGCTGGCACTGATAGTAACATTATTCCTCTATAATTTGTGCACTCTTGTAAATTTCCCTTCTTAGGCAACTTGACCAGATAACTTTCCTTCCATTCTGCTGGTATTTTCTCTCTCTCCCAGACTTTGCCAAGTAGTTTGTATAATATCCCTGTAGAGGTTTCAATATCTGTTTTGATGTGTCATTATCCAGCAGGCGATCATTAATAGCCCATAGCATCTCTCCCTTATCCATGTCAAGTGTCCCCACTCACGGTGCTCTCAAGACCAGTCTGTTAGCTCTCTCATTGCCACGTACCCTTGCATGACCAGGACCGTAGATCCACACCAGTTCTTCCAGACTTGAGGATTCTGTTGATGTTTTCGATTCTTGCCGCAGCCATCCGTTCTGAACTTTCCGAAGCATGGCTTGAGAGTCTGACAATATAACTGCCCTGGTTGATGGAGTTTCAGACAGCCACCTCAGTGCTGTAGTAACTGCCTCTAATTCCATTCTCATGATGGAGGTTGTTGTCATGTAGACTCCACTCTGTTCAGCGACAACCCGGCCCTTTATTCTCGCAGAGAAGCCCCATCATGATTTCTCACCACGCACTACAGATCCATCAGTGTACACAATGGCGTCATCACCCCGAGCATGATCACTTATCAGCTTATTAATCTCCAACTCTGCTTTTCTATTGTCCCAAGATCTACACTCTCTGCCAAGGCTAATGATGACCTGCTGGTAGTTTATCCAGTTCTCCCCTGACTTACTCCACTCTTCCCCTTTGAATACATTTTCAACCCTGGTCACCTTACCAATCTTTGCCATTTGCCTATACCATGACATCCCTCTCTTTATTCTTGCACCTTTGATGCCAGTTACATTCTCATGAAGGGGGTGTCCAATATAGGAGGTTACATGCAAATCTGTTTTTTCCTGGGCCATCGCATACCTGGATCTAATCGACAGCAATCCGAGCATGTATCTTATTTTCACAATGGGGGTATCACGCGTACAGCCCAAAACTAGTCGCATCCCTTCATTTTGAATGCGTTCCAGTCTTTCACATTGGGACACTGGCAGCATGAGTATTCCTAGCAAATGATACAGACGAAACAATAGTCTCTGTTCCAAGCGCGCAGCAGCCATTGTTTTTAAGGTTGCCAGTCCTCACCTGCACTTCTGTATGATCAGTTCGACATAATACTTGAATGATAGCCCACGATCAAACGTTACTCCCAGATACTTCAAGCCTATTTTGCCTTTCAAAGTTCTACCCATTGAAAGTGATGTCTGGAAGGTCTGCTTTCGCAATGGAGTTGTTCAAAGAGCACCACATCACACAGGCCTTGTTGGGATTGACCTTTGATCCACTTTCCTCATACCATTTAGAAACCGCCTGTAGTGTCTCTTGTATGCCTTGGACAATTTCCTGTCTGTCTGAGCCAGTTCTGTACATGAGTATGTCATCTGCGAAAGTTCGTCCTAGTCCTGTTGGTTGAAAGGTTTCTACTTTTGCTATTAGATGTTAAACAGCACTGGTGATAGTTGAGATCCCGCATTGGTTCTGATGTCCAAGTTCCCAAGCAAAATGCAATTGATATCTCCATTAATGCAACTGCTATCCATCTTGTTATCCAAGGGTTTACATCACTTGCCATTATACAGTCTATTAGGGTTGCAAAGGTCACACTATTATAAGCAAAAATTTGTAAAAATAGAAACAGTTAGCATGTCCACACTTTAAAAAAATGTTCAACGAACATTTTTTAAATAAAAATTCGCCTTGTTTTTAATTGTCGGTTATATTAGGGTGCTAATCTAAATAAAAGAAAGATCTATCGGTCTGATTTTTTCTTTAACGGACACAAAATGGGGAAAAAATGGGGAAAAAAAGAAATACATCTGTGGGGTATTCATACAGCATCTACTGAGCAAACTTTAATTGATCCGATGCCTGTCATCAGAGCTGTGAAATAGGTAAAAACAATATATATATATATATATATATATATATATATATATATATATATATATATATATATATATATATATATATATATATGAGAACAAATATATAGGTAGTCCCTTACCAGAAGCTACCGTAGTGGAATGAAGTGTTAGAGACCTGCCTTCTGTAGGCATCAGCTTTACGAAGTGAGGTTAATGGTTCCCTTCCTCGCCGCCTTTGTCGTCAAGAGCAGACTCAGGTACCCATTTACAACTATGTAGAACTGGAGCGTGAAGCAACCACGTTTCGAACCCGGTAACTTTTTTCCTCGGGAAGCTAGCGCCTTAACCACTATGCTACTGTACATAAGTACCGTGGTTGAAATTATTGACAGAAATGGTCACTCAGACTTCTCTCAGGTCGCTGATATATGATGTCATGTCGTGTCTTTTCAGAACGAACGGCCATGCATAATGCATAATATCCCTGGCTATATCATACACGCAATGTTGTGATTCCCTGTTTAGTTTAACAGTGTTTCTCGTTTCTTTACAGACAGGTGCGATCAAGATGTTTGAAGTTTTTTTGTGCTCTGTAAACTGCAAATACTTCACGAGTGTAAGAATCTGAGCGGAGAAAAATTAAATAAAAACAAGATTATTTTTTTGGTCCTCATTTGATACTGTTTTCTTATGACGGTTTGTGAGCAGAAAGTCATTTATTTGGGCATTTGTCGCTATAGCAAACTGTTTCCTACCATTCTGCGCAATGATTTATCTTTGTTATACAGTTTTACTGTTGTCTTTATTACGACTTTCCGTCAGTATGTCTGTAGGACTACAATCAAGTTACTTCCCGTCCCACTAGGTGACATGAATGTTGTCCAGCTTAAAGGGATTAATGAAAATGACTACCCTCCACAGAAGAAATCATTTGCTATGATATATTACATAGGTAAACATTACGCTCAGGATTATCAGGTAATAATGTCATCACTATCAAGGTAACTATCATTTTCTTGTATGTACTTATAATGTTTATGTGATGTACCACATATCAAAATTGGTTGATACCCATATTTTAAATAACTGTGATAAATTTAACCGTGATACAACGTTAAAATATCTCCAAAGATAAAATGTAGGGATAAAAATAATGCGTAAGCTACTAGAAGACATGATCGCCCATGCCGCGGTTCACTACCCGCCATGGAAACTAACTTGTTAGACGTGAAGACAAAACGTTTACCCTTGGAGACGGGAGGGAACGGAGATCAAAAAGAAAAAATATGACTGAACACGTGCTTGAAACTAGCAAGGCTTAAAAGACGCAATTGGTGGGAAAAGAAAAAAAATTCACGTCCCCAAGTTGACACAATGTAAAGAAATGGACAAAAGAGACCTTAGCTATTATACGCAACAGTCATTTCTTGGACGCTTTTACGATACTTAGTCCTTTTATTTGAATTCAGCGGCAAACGCATTACAGAAGATGCTCGAACATATTTCAAAAAAACAACTAACCTTGAAAAAGTAACTTTTTCTTAATAATAATGTTAGGAATATAAAACCTAGCTAGTCTGATAGCCCATCTTGAGCAGAGAAATAATATGCTTTCATTTATACAGACGGATAGATAATAATGAAGATATTGACAAAAGACTGTGTTGTTCATAACAGACGAGCGACTGCACTGTTAAAAAAAGTCACTAATTTTCAAAAATTGCGGCCTTGAGACGCAAGTGCTAAAATCTAGTTGGAATGAAAGAGAGGGGGAATTAGTGGAAAATTGTGGCTAAAAATAACTCTAGAGACCGATTCGTGTAAAAAGGCATGTAGAACCAAGCGTGTTTTTTATGAAAAAGCAAATAGAGACAGACGGACCAACAGACAATAATACATACTTGACTGAGGTATGACTGAATTGACTTTTGGTAGGAGGTTTGAAATTTGAAAGGGGCAAAGTCGGTGATTGGCCACAGATAATCATATTATCGGCGCACAGACGCGCATTTTTGCCATTCAACATAAATTGTCCAGTAGTAGACACAGTAATTCTTCAGTGGTGTAGTTCCCAGAAGCTAGTTGCAATATTTAGAGGGACGCCATACTAGAGCCAGCAGCTCAGCTGAGTTTTGCTAGAATATAACTGTGTTCTCTATTCATAATTCTGGTAAGACTGAAAGCATTTCTTTGTATATTTTAATATTGTTTAATGTTTCGAGTGATTTGATACTGCCATATCAAAATCTATCCCTTACAACAAGTAAGGATTCGCTCTAGATCCCCAGCCCAAGTTCAGGGTCTAGAGACAAACAAAATACATAAACGCCAGCAAGGATTATGAAGGGCGGATCAAGTGTTGAGATCAGTGGAACATATCACCTATCTTATTTAATAGCAGGAAGCTAATGAACATATTTCAGAATATGTAGTCTTGGGGAACTAGTTCTATGTGAAACCAACTTGGTAAGATGTGCTGTATGGTCAGAGAGATCTGACCCCGTCTATGTGGTGCTGTTGTGTAATGTTGTGTGTAGAAGTGGCTCAGGAGGTAGAGTTCTGACACATGACCCAATACTTTTGTTGCAGAGGTGTGAGTTTCTGTTTGACACCAAAGTGGTGTCAAATGCTGTGTTGATAGATACAAGTGTGGACCAGTGCAGTCTAGTATTTTGTCAGAGCAACCTTATATTGCCCCCAAGCACGGAGAGGTGGGGCCACCAGATTCCAGCACCAGAACTACTCAGTCAAGATACGTGAGCGTCTGGCCTGCTGGACCTTCACCAACTTATTTACTAACTAACACACCAACTATATTACCATCACTAGAACCCACAAAAATTTTGGGAAATAAAACTTGTATTACTCCCATCAGTGAATGGACAATGTTTGGTAGTCATAGACAGGGAGTGATGATATCACCCCAACAGCATAACTAGAAATAAGTTCTCCTGGGACTATCATAAGATAATTACTATTAACCAGTCATTTGAAATACATATGTACACCTTTTCTATTTTATTATGACATATATTCATGCATTTCATTCATAATTTCAAAACCTTTCATATGTTCTGACCAAAATAAAACCTTGATTCAGAACAAATAAACTTAAAGAAAATTTAATATCAAAATTTAAACAGCTTGAGTTAGTTCAGTGTATTATAAATTTTATTAATATTATTAGACTTATTAAATATCTGTGTGTGTTTGTGTGTGTAATCTACCACAACACATTACATATCAGTACCCTAGATTTTTAACGTAGCCACATTCATTAGTAAAAAAGATATGTGTGAGGTCGTAAGTGGTAGCAAGAAGGGCCTTCTGTAAATTCACAGCTACATTTATCTCTGGAGCCTTCACAGCTGACCTCATGCATCACACTAGGTAATATCACAACCATACAGTACCATCAAACCCACTACAATAACCCTGAATTACCTTCAGTACTTCCTTTACCTAATTTAAAGTAAGTAAATAGCCCTGATTTAAAAAAAAAAATTAAGAAACATACCTTTGTGTGGCTTCCCTTACTTACTTACCTAGTCTTTCCTCTTCTACCGTGAGGTGTAGAGGTTTGGAAGAGAAAGCACCATACTATCCTGTCGGCTGTCTTCCTCCTGGCCTGGTTCCATTTTAGTCCTCGGTCCTTCAGAGATTGTCTAATGTTGTCCTCCCAGCGAACTCTGGATCGTTCTGGAAGTCAGGATCCCTGGCTCTTAGCCTCCCATACCTGTCGTGGCAGCCGATCCTCTCCCATTCTGCAGACATGGCCAAACCATCTTAGTTGGGAATGTTCTACTTGGGTCTGCAGGGGTTGGGTTTTGAGGCCTTGACGTATCGCCTGGTTGCGGATCATGTCTCTTCTTGTTACTTCAACCACCTATCTAAGATACCTCATTTCTGAGGTTTGGGTCTGACTTTTGTGGGTTGTATTCATTGCCCATGATTCGCATCCATACGTCAAGATTGGGACATAGGTGGAGCAGTATACAGCCATCTTCGTTTTCTTTCCAACGTCTCTTTTGTTGAGAAATCCTCAATTTATGGCACGAAAAAGTCTCCTAGCGCTGCTCTTCGGGTAGACAAATCTTCTTTGATCCCTCCCTTCCAGTCTATGACAGCTCCGAGGTATTTAAAGTGGTTGACCTGTTCCAGGACCTGTTCTCCCAATTTAATCTGATGCCTTCTTTCCTCTCTTGATATCACCATGGTTTTTTATTTTGGAGCTGCTTATGAGCATCCCTCTCTTCTCCAACTCTTCCTTCCAGACTTGCAGGTTGGATTGAAGATGTGCCTCTGATTTAGCAATCAGGGCAACATCATCGGCAAACGCCAGCTCTGAAATACAAACCTGTCTCATCTTCCTGTACCCCACTGAAAATTGTCTTGTCCTCTACTTACGTGTTTTGATGACATCATCCTTGAGGAGTATGAACAGATAAGGTGACAGGATATCGCCTTGTCTTACACTAGTGATGGTCCTGAACTCTTCGAATGAACTCTTTGGTTTTAAAACTATTCGGCGAGACGCAAGCAAAAAACAAGAGACAGGTATAACAGTTTATATTTCCACTTCCCTTAATTTTCGCCGCAGAAACGACTTAGAGACAGCAGAGATAGAATGTGTATGGTTGGAAATAAAGCTACCGATTCAGGGCCCATTTCTGGTGGGATATCTTTATCGAAATCCTAGTGCAGGACCTATATGGTACGAAGATTTCACCATAATGATGGACAATGTATTTGCCACAGTCAAGGAGGTTGTTCTTCTTGGTGATTTCAACATCGATATACACAATTCAAATCTAACATGGAAAAATATAATATTATCGTACAACTTAAAACAAATAGTTAACCAGCCTACAAGAGTAACACAAGCATCAAACACACTAATCGACCACATCTACGTAACTTGCCCAGAAAACATCATAGAATGCTCTGTCCCTAATATTGCAATGAGTGACCACTATCCAGTATGCTGTACATGGTCAAAGAATAAATGTAAAGTTCCAAAAAATAAACATGTAAGTATCAAATTTAGAAGTTTCAAACATTTCAGTAAGGAATTATTTTTAAATGACTTGCTAACTGCACCTCTCGCCCGTGTTTACCAACTTCCTGATCCGGATGACGCTATTGAATACTGGACAAAAATTTTTTATAATGTTTTTGACACGCACGTACCAGCTAAGGAAATTCGCGTCAAACGACAATTAAAATCACCGTGGATCACGCAGGAAGTGTTGGAGGCTATGAGGCAGAGAGATCAAGCGCACAAAAATAAGGACCTCAACACATACAGGGTATACAGGAACAAAGTTCAATATTTAATTCGGAAAGAAAAGAAAAATCGTTTTAGAAATATAGTTCAGAACAAATCAAATAGTAAGGAAATATGGAAGGCAATTAACACCTTAGCGAAAAAACGTAATGCACCAGACTCATTCTCTTCCAACACTTCATTTACTTGCACCGACTTCAGCAATCACTTTCAAGCAGAAATAAACGGTCTGAAATCCACAATACCACCTTCCTGTAGTGACTTAGACAAACTTTCAGCATTCTGTAAAAACAAATGTACAAACTCAGTTCCACCCGACATTCCTTTTATGACAGTTAATGAAGTGTATAACTATCTTATTGGCCTTAAGGATAATAGCTCATCAGGGCTTGACGGAATTAGTAATCGAATACTGCGTTACGCCGCACCAGCTATTAGTATATATAATGGTGACACAACAAGAGAAATCCATACTAGAATTGCTTTGGCAGCTAGCGCCTTCAATAGATTATCTAACATTTGGAAATTACGATCATTGAATATACATACCAATAATATAAGATGATAGACAACTTGCACCTAAACATAAATAACGATAACATATGTGGAGCAATCTTTGTAGACTTTAGGAAAGCATTTGATATGTTAGATCACGCTGTTTTAATAAGAAAATTAGAAACAATGAAAGTTAACTTTAAACTAGTGACATTACTTAAATCATTCCTGTCCGACAGACAGCAAGTAGTGTGGTACAATAACTCCTTGTCAAGCCCAACTATTATTGACACTGGTGTTCCTCAGGGTTCTATTCTCGGCCCTCTACTTTTTTCCATTTACATAAATGACCTTCCACTACACATCGAGCACTCATCCTGCGACCTATTTGCCGATGACTGTACCATTTATACTAGTGATAAAAGTTGCAACACGCTAGAAATATTATTACAAAGCGACACAGACAATCTTATTAAGTGGAGCAATGAAAACTGCATGCAAATAAATATCACTAAAACAAAATGTATGATAATATCAACTAGACAAAAATTACAAAACTCGCCGAAAACAACACTTCAGCTCTACATTGGAACCTCTTTAATTGAAAATGTAAATGAATATAAAACACTAGGACTCATAATTGACCAACATTTAAGTTGGAATTCGCATGTACAAGCACTGACCAAACAAACGGCACAAAAAGTTTACCAGTTAGCTAAAATCAAACATTTCCTAGATGAGGAGACACGAAAAATGTTCTATACATCCCAGATACAAACACATCTAGACTATTGTTCCACAATTTGGGATGGCTGCACCATGTCCAACACTAAAAGACTCTTTTCATTACAAAAACGTGCAGTGCGCCTAATTTCAGACAAAAACTTCACACAGTGTGTAGACGCATATACATATCTTAACATATTACCACTAAGAAAGCGTCTTCTCTTCAACAAAGCCAAATTTATTCACAAAATCTTGTCACAGAATGCTCCAACGTATCTGTGGCCTATTTTCAAATACAGCGGAAGACGAAGTCAACGCTTAAATAAATTATACATGCCCAAGCCTAGGCTCGACTTATTCAAGAAAAGTTTAGCTTTTTCTGCTGCTCATCTGTGGAATACGCTTCCACACGACTTAAAAAATACTCTTAGTCCATATTCATTCAATCACAGACTTTTCAAATACATCATGAGTGCAGATTATATGCCACCCTAATTTCGTTATGTTCTTAAATAATTACATAACATCATATGTAGGTTTTAAAGTTAATTTTGTCCTGTTTAGTATAAATTATGATACGCATCTGTAAATCTGTGTAACTGTTATTGTACTGTTACAATGTTGGGATTTTATTTTATTGTACTTTTTTGTTATTTTATTATTTAAGTAACATTTAGGATACGTGTGAGAATAAATGGATTAACTATGGAAGAAGAGAGAAAGGAAGGGCAGAATGTTAGACGGGCCTGCGTGCCCAATTCTAAACCCTTTGAAAATAAAGTTCGTTCGTTCTATCTATCTATCTATCTATCTATCTATCTATCTATCTATCTATCTATCTATCTATCTATCTATCTATCTATCTATCTATCTATCTATCTATCTATCTATCTATCTATCTATCTATCTATCTATCTATCTATCTATCTATCTATCTATCTATTTATCTATATATCTATCTATCTATCTGCGCTGACAACACACTAAGTCCCAGGTCATTCAGCAGCAGATTTCCAATATGTCACGAGTTCTTATTATATACCACCATAATCTGATTACGTTTCAAATTATGTCTAATTTACCGTATGAATGGTTTAAATTGTGTTGTTTTTTTTTTGTTTTTTTTTAATTTAAATTTTTAAATTTATTTTTTTTAATTACTTTTATTTTTATATTTTTATTTTTATTTATTTATTTATTTTTAATTTTTTTATTTATTTTTTATTTTTTTTTTATTTATTTTTTTATTTTTTTATTTACATACTTAAATTTGATTATGACTGGATGTTGCAAATGTATGTTATTATTTTACCTTGATAATGTTGTATGCTTAAATAGTGCTCAAAATACATGTGCGATTGAATGGATAAGGTATGTAAGATGACAGAGAGAAGAAGGGCAGAATGTCAGACGGGCATGCGTGCCCAATTCTTAACCCTTTGAAAATAAAGTTCGTACGTTCGTTCGTTCTATCTGTCTGTCTGTCTGACTGTCTGTCTGTCTGTCTATCTATCTATCTATCTTCTTTATTTTAAAACATACTTTAATTATGATTATTATTGCAAATGTTTGATGTTATATTATTTTTATAATGATAAATGCCTTAATAATGCTTAAAGTAAATGTGAGGATGGAAGGATACAGTATACATGATGAGAGAGAGAGGAAGGGCAGAATGTCAGACGGGCCTGCGTGCCCAATTCTTAACCCTTTGAAAATAAAGTTTGTTCGTTCGTTCGTTCGTTCGTTCGTTCGTCCTCACATAATTTTTGCAAAACTTGTAGAAGCTCTGTATAACACGTATCAGAGGTGCTGGAATGTTCTTCCTTGTCAAGCAGTCCCAAAGTTTGCTCCAGGGACGTTGTTAAATGCCTTTTCCAGATATAAGAAACAAAAGTGCATCTCACTTTTATATTCTCAAGGGCCTTTTCACGTAGCTGTCTGAGTGCGAAGATCAGGCCTTGAGTACTTCGGTTTGCTCGGAAGCCACATTGAACCTCATCCATTTGGGCTCAGCTAGGCGTCTGAGTCCCTGCTCTGGAATTCTAGAGTAGATTTTACCGGGAGCACTGAGAAGTTATATGCCTCTATGGTTTCCACATTGTCGGTTGTCACCTTTTTTTAAAATAGGTGTTTTGATGGCAATCTCCCAATCCTTTGGTATGGTCTTGTGTCACCAAGCTACATGTAGGACCCTCAGGAGTAATAGGTCTCCTGCTGCTCCCAAGTACTTAACCGTTCCTGGTGTTATACCATCATGCCCTGCTGCTTGTCCCATCTTGATTTTCACCAGTGCTGCCTTCAGTTCTTCCATCCTGAAGCCATCTTCGCCACCATTGGTTTCCTCTTATGTACTAGTGGTTATGATTTCTGATATTTGACCTTGCTCACCATCAAGGAGTTCTGAGAAATATTCTTTCCGTCTTTCCATTACTTCCTTTGGGGCAGTATGCAATTTGCCTTGCTTGTCCCTTACAAATTTAAGAGGGCACTGTTTTACCTTTCTCATGTTCTTTAGGGTCTTGTAGAACAATTTCTGGTTTTCTTGAGCATCTTTTTCTAGCTTTTCTCCAAATTCTTCACCTGATTTCTGTTTTGCTGCTAGCACCTTATACTTTGCTTCTGTTCTGAGTATCACATATTCTCTATATTTATCTGTTTTTCCTGCTGTGATTTTAGCTCCTAAGTGTTGTTTCCATGCTTTTTTCTTCTCTCTTATTTTCTCTTTAACTTCCTCTGTCCGCCAAGGTGTCCTCTTTCTCTTCATCCCAAGTCGGACTTTATCACATGCTGCTGTAGCAGTCTTTATAATGTCCTTGAATTTAAGCCAGAGGGTTTCCAGGTCATCGGGTTGTTCTTCTTCTGGCTTTGTCAGTTTGTAGGTCTTAATGTTCATTTCAACTGTTGGTTTACTTACCTTCTTGCATGATGGTAGTCAGTCACTGATTTATCATTCTTTGTTGGTTCACATCTATTGTATGCATGTATGCGCTTATCATGGAACTTTGTGTTTGTAATGATTAGGTATTGCTTAGTGCAGAATCTAAGCAACCGCTTTCCATTGTCATTAAGTGTATCTTCTCATACCTTCCGATAACCACCTCATTTAGCATGGCCATTTACAACTCTGGCATTAAAATCTCGAGCAGGATAACTTCGTCCAGGCAGTCGTCCACTGTCTTTTGAAGCAGCTCGAAGAATTCCTCATTGACTCTTCTCTTTTATCTTCGTTTGGCCCATACACAATAACAAGGTTGACTATAGTTTCTCCTTCTTTTAGCTTTAGCACCATCATGAGCTCTGAGACAAAGTTCCATCCTTTGATGCCATCCTTTTGGTTGTTTGCCACAATAGAACACACGCCCCCTTTAGCTCTTTCAGATATGGGGACTCCACTGTAGAGCAGCGTATCGCCATCGAGATTCGTTACTCCCTGTCACTTTTTCTTCGTTTCCGTTAAAGCCAGGATTTCTAGTTTCGCTTTCCTCATTTCCTCCACCAGCTCCTCTTCTTTCCCATTTTTTTTTTAATGTACGCCTGCTCTTACTCGAGGCGAAATCTCACGTTAGTATGTTTAACCTGAGACTGATTTTACGTGAGTATCCTATTTTCCCTGTACGCTGACAGGTGTCCTCTCGCCATTCAGGCAGATACTCGCCGTCATCGGAGAGTTCTTTCCCATTAATACTGTGTGGCTTCCCAAACTCTCGAATATCTGCTTCTGAAGGAAAGTTTGACCTTATCTATCACAATGACTACTGGAATGCTATTGTCCTTATTAGCCTTCTTAAATTAGCAGACCTTCTTGAACAAGAAAACTGTTAAATATGTTGTAGTCATCAGGAACATTTCAGAGTTTGTATTTTATTACTCATGGAATAATCACGCTGTTGCTGTATATTTTGCTTCCCTATTATGCAACGTTAACCTCCACATCAAATTGTGTTTTAGTGTTGTAGAATAAATAATAAATTACTCAAAGAAATCGTTCAGCTAAGGTAGTCTTCAAACTATCGAATTATGGTGTCCATTCAAATGTAAAACTACTTGTAAACAAAGTTTTGACTCTGTGATACTGGAAGCTTTAAAGTTATGTGAAAAAATCACATAGTAGGATTACCTCAGTGCTCTCATTCATCATCACCATATGCAGAAAGGATCAGTTCCCCCTTCACATCCCAATCCCCACAACTGACTTATAATTTAATAACAACCTAACTATATGCACGCTGAAAAAACAATCGATGATATAACCATCCCGTAATCATAAACATGCACAAAAATAGTAAAAAATACGACACAAAACAGCAACTCCCAATATAAAAATAAAACCAGGTGTTGATCCTCTAAATGTGCTCTCAGACAACTTCATTACATCAACTTTTATTCATGCTACAGTCAACATCATCTATGGCATCTTCATTATCTTCTACACCAAAGAAAATCAGACGTCAAAGAATCAAAGTAAATTTAATCACTTTATTATTTTTTTATTATTTTTTTTTTTTGGGAACAGTGGATTGTACGAGCAGACGATGACCTGTACATTAAAGTTGATGAACTGGTTAAATTCCTCAAATCTGTCGACCACAGGAAGCTCTTGTACTTAGGTCAGCCTGGACTTGGAAAAGGTGCAGAAAGAGGTATTGTGGGAGTTCCAAAGTCAGTGATCATTAATTCCTTTTTTTTTAATGCAATCTAAACTCAGTTTGTTTGAAAAAATATGAGTCTGGGATTATTCATTATGAGAAATCAAAATTACAGCCAGCTGTGTGTACTAAATCGTTCGAGTACTCTAACCTCTCCATAGATAACTCCCACACACTGTTCTGTTATTTATTATGCAGAAAAGTACCTAAAGACGTGTAATGAACTTTGTAAGAACTTTGTCTCGTAATTTTTCTCAATCTTAGGCAAGCTAGGCCTTTCTGGCGCCTACTGCATGGGAGGACCTGGCGTCGTGATGACCGGCAGTTTGGTTAAAGCCCTGTCTCCTCATCTTCCAGGCTGTCTTAATTCTACAGTTACGGAACACGAAGACACGGAACTAGGTCGCTGTATCAGTTTAAACCTGAATGTCTCTTGTAGTTCAGCTTTCGAGGTGAGTTACCAAGGTTAAGTAGGAGTCTATGAGATTATCAGTATTCATAGTACTTGCTGATACTGGTATATAACACATCTACTTTTCTCTCTGTCTGTCTGTCTGTCTGTCTGTCTGTCTGTCATCTCTCTTTCTCTCTCTCTCTCTCTCTCTCTCTCTCTCTATCTATATATAGAAATATATATATATATATATATATATATATATATATATATATATATATATATATATATATATACTCATGGAACAAAGTAAGTGTGCAACACTTTATAGGGCACTGTGCGTGATTTCATGGACGAAATGAAATAAAAGTTGGCACACAATGTGGTTGATTATTGAATAAAAGACTAAGTGATCACTTTGATTTTAGTGAAAATGTCATGAAAGAAAGATAAAAACTAAAGTCAGTGTGGCATCCCCACAAAAAATGAAATCTTGATTTTAGTACCGTGTATGTCCATCTTGAGCTGTTATCACTGCTTGACAGCGCCTTCTCATCGAGCCAATGGCACGTTGGATCTGTTGTTGGGGGATGTTATTCCATTCTTCTTGCAACGCTTGTGCTAACTGGTGGTGGTTTTCAAGAGGATTTTGTATTCTTCGCAGCCTACGCTCCAGTTCGTCCCACAGGTGCTCGATGGGAGAAAGGTCCGGGAAAACAGGTCTTAAACCTGGAATGTTCCTGGCAGTCCATGTTGCCTGAATAAACCTGTTACGCAAGTGCATAAGGCGTATGTAACGGTCTTGTGCAGGGGTAGTAACTCGTGGTCGGCCACTTCTATGGCGATCAGCAGTGGATCCAGTTTGGTGGAAACGAGCTTGAATGCGTGATATAGTGTTCCTGTGTGTAGCGGGAATTAATTATCTATGTAAGAATCCAGGTATCTCATATGCTACCAGGATAGTATGCCAGTAAAGAGTTCTGGTCTTACAAATAATACCCCAGTCTTAGAATTAAGCACTGGTGTATGGATACCATAGAAATAGTCAGACTGTGAAAACCCTGGCCAGTTGGTAAGAAGTTGTACCAGGATTTAAGGTGTCTCCTCCCTGTGACTATCTTATGATTTCTATATTTTCTAGGGGATAATTAAAATGAACATTCACTGTAACCACAAATGTAAGAAGTGAATAATTCCTCAGGTACAGTTAAAATATTTTAATATTTACACTAATATTCTATTTCTGCTAGTTGGAAAAGAGCATTAAAATATTTAAAAAAAAATATATTCACACAATTACTATTATTGCCTGTTTAGACTTCCAGATCTTGAATAATAAAGTTACTGAAAACTGGAATCACTTTAACTGTATCACTTTTCTTTTAGTCCTCTGACTTTACACATTACTGTCCTCATTTGACTGAATGCTTTAATGGTTTTAATACTGTTCTCACTATTGGCTGTTTGTTCATATATGGGTGGTCAGTGTCTTAAATGACACTTATCTTTTCAACTTGACACTGCTGACACTGAACTGTCCTTTGTAGATATCAGACTTGGTAGACCCAGCTATAGGGATGCCAATGACCAGTTGAAGTTCACTCTTTGGGGTCCTGCACTTTTGTGGGATTGCCTCTGATGAACAACACAAGCTTCTGATACGTGACAGTCTGGTTTGAGTTATTTCATGGAACCTGAAACATCATATCAGCCTTGGCTAGTATCTGGCTAGACTTGTAGCTGACTAGCACAGATGTCAGACCAGTCAGTCATCAGATGTCACCGTTATACAATCATAGTAAGTAAGGACATCATTTCAGTGATACAGAAGTATTAACATTTCAATTAATTGTAACTGACTAGCACATAAGTCAGACTAGTCAGTCATCAGATGTCAAAATTATACAGTCATAGTAATGGACATCATTTCAATGATACAGAATTAATATTAACATTATCAGTAATAAACATCATCTGGTTTATTCCGCTCCTGTACATCCTTTACTTATTTATAACTTGATCTTTCCAAACCATATCAGGTACAAATTTAAATACTGGTGCCATTCCTAGCATCTACACAAAATTAATACACAAATAGATAAAGTGAGTGCCCGACAACGATCAGGTTGCTTTCTTCAGTAGTACAACTACATAGTTGTTGAATTGAAGCCTGGCTATGGAACACTCCAGTTTACCAGCTGTAAATGGATACTCAGTTGTGCGCTCGAACTAGGGAAGGAAAAGGCAGCGAGGAAGGGAACTAGTCACCTAACCTCGTAAAAGCGGTATCTTCCGTGATGAAGCTTCTAACACTTCATTTGCCTATGACAATCTCTGCCATGGGACTGCCTTTATCTTCGTACGAGATACAGCATTTAATATGATAAATATTATCTTCATTTGGCTGTGGGGCTAGTTGTGATACGTTTTTGTACAAGCAACAATCATCCTCAAAGCACATGTTTAAATCATATTAAAAATCACAATACATTTATACCAAAGAATATTCTCCGTGCATATATTGAGAAGTTTATACGAACCTGAAATAAAAAATATTATACACGGTAGTTATCATAATTTCGCTTACCCTCAGACTTCAGATACGGGACTGAAAAATTCTGGCATTCCGCTCACAATTCAGGTGGTACATGTGTAGTGGCGAACTCTGCCTCTCAGTCTGTCTCAAACCTCTTTTGTTGTGTCGCCTCTCAGTTTACCGATCCGCTACTTATAAGTCTCTGGCGGATGTATCGGAGAGCACTGACGTCACAGCTTAAGACTCGGGCTGAAATCCCGTTTCAAAACAGCGATTTCACCCGATCTGTGCGTTGCCTGAAACTTTCCCTTTCTTGTCCTCGGCTTATATATTATCCATACTGTTCCATCCTATCTTGTTTTATACAGCGGATATATTTCTATCTTCCTATCTATGTACTTCCACAATCTGTTACTTGTTGATTTAAATATTTAGAACAGAAGTGGGTTTACAGGCTTTCGGCTTAACTGTAGACAGCCGTAATATGCATATATCTCCGTAAATGTTAACTTCCTACTGTTTTTTCTTATATACAGTTATACACAATCCTCTTCTGGACTACCAGGTGATATCCTTTTCACAAAGATTCCATTATGCTCTATATATCATTGCCGATTGCCGAGGTCTCATCGACATTTTGCCGATACACCGCCATTTTGTAAGTGGCCGGCCCTGTGACAATCGATCGGTGAATGGTCTGTAAACTACACGAAGTCTCGTTTGCAATGTATTGAAACCAATTTTGCGACACTGTGAACATTGAAATGTTGTGATACAGCTAATATAGTCGCTCCAGCAGCAAACATCCCTATAGCTATTGCTCGCTGTTGTTGGTTCAATCTTGGCATTGTCAAAAAAGATGTTTCTATTGGACTCTCGGTACTCTCTATTTCAACGATTACGTTTTCACATGCTTGTCATTAGAGCTACACACTTACCTTCCTTTTATCTGTGATAAATTCTCCCCTACGGCACTTTTCACGTGATTTATCTTGCACCATGATTATCTCCCCATGAATAGTGCGATCCAATTGTAATTGCACGGGTAAGTGAACAACACTCACACAGAAATGTGTGCCAACTTGCATTTGAGTTCACCCAAGAACAAACGCCCCTGTCTATGTAAAAAAATCGCACAATAAATGGAAAAACTTTGCTGCGGGACGGACATCCGGAGTCTCAGGCTCGTATGACTGACAGTGGTGAAAGCCGAAAGGAAGCCACTGGCATGAAAACGGATGCCCCGACCGCAAAACACGAAACCAGAATTGGTTTTTGGAACGTCAGAACTATGAATGAGGCAGGAAAGCTGAGACAAATCACAGCAGAGATGAGGAACTACAAGATACATATCCTGGGAATAAGCGAGAGCAGATGGACAGGTAGGGGAGAATAAAAACAGCTACAGGGGAACCAGTACTTTATTCTGGCAGAGAGGATGGTAAGCACAATGAAGGTGTAGCCATTATCCTGAAGAAAGGAATGGAAAGGTCTTTACTGGAATGGAAACCCCTCAACAACAGACTGATAAGAACAAGGCTAAGAAGGAGGTTCACCAACACCACAATTATACAATGCTATGCACCAACAAACGACAGCGATGAAGAGATCAAGGACGAGTTCTATCAACAGGTGCAAAAAGAAATGGAAACTTCACCCAGGTACGATCTCATTATAGTAATGGGAGACCTAAATGCGAAAGTGGGAGCACACAATAATTATAACGAAAGAGTAATGGGGAAATGCGGCAGTGTAACAGCAAATGAGAATGGGTACAAATTAATAAGCTTCTGCAGTATTAACAACCTGGTCATTGGAGGAACACTTTTTCCACACAAGGAAGGGCACAAGTTAACATGGGAATCACCAAACGGACGAGACAGAAACCAGATAGATCACATAATGATCAATGGCAGATGGAGACATGCACTACAAGACGTGAAAGTAAGAAGAGGCGCAGATGTGGGAAGTGATCATCACCTAGTAGTAGCAAGACTGAAAGTGAAACTCAGAGCCGCTGGACCAGTTGCAGTCAAACAGAAAAGATACAACATCATGAAACTGAAGGATCCCCTCACCAGAAAAGCTTTCGTGGTCGACGTAAAGAGAAGATATGAGATTATCAAAAGCCAGGAAAGAACAGAGACCGATGATGTTGACCAGAGATTCAACACCATCTCAACAATATACAAGGAAAGCAGCAAGTCATGCTTGGGATTCCAGGAAAGAAAGAGCCATGACTGGATAACACCAGATACGCTAAACACCATAGCGAAGAGAAAGGAAATGAAAAGAAAGAAAACAGAAGCTAAGTCTCCCAGATTAAAGGCAATATATAGTGAACAGTACAGTCAGCTGGACAAGGAAGTTAAACGTCAAACCCGTGCTAACAAAAGGACATTTCTGGATGACCTTGCAAGACAGGCAGAAGAGGCAGCACTGAGAAATTAACAAAGCACAGTATACAAAATAACTAAAATCATCAGTGGAAAACGAGGTGCAAACAATATTACATTAGTAAGAGATAAGCAAGGACATCTCATCACAACAGTAGAGGGACAGGAAACAAGATGGGAAGAGCATTTCAGAGAAACTCTGAATAAGGAACCACCAGAGACACAATTGAATGTTCCTGAGGCTGAAAATGATCTAGATGTTAATACAGACATCCCACTAAAAGAATAAATCATCATAGCAATCAAAGGGTTAAAGAATGGAAAAGTTCCTGGTCATGATAACTTAAATGCAGAGCTATTTAAGACAGACCCAGAGCTGGCAGCAGAACTATTAGAACCACTATTTGCACAAGTCTGGAAAACAGGGACAACACCAACAGAGTGGAAAAAAGGAATAATTGTAAAATTGCCCAAGAAGGGAGATCTTGCAGACTGCAATAATTGGAGAGGAATAACTCTTCTCTCAGTTCCCAGCAAAATACTAGGCAGGATAATTATACAGAGAATCTCAAAAGCAGTAGACCACAAACTGAGGAAAGAACAAGCAGGATTTAGAAAGAACAGAAGATGTGTAGATCATTGTTGCGGACAGTTTCGCTGAGTTTATAGTCTGTTAAATGTACATGTTTAAGTTTGGAGACATTATTTGTTAAGATTCTTGATCAAAGGGGAGTCACTCATTTTTTACTTGGGTTGAAGTCAACAGTGGTTGTTATCCCACTTGTCTTTTAACCTAGTGGTCTAATTTTAGAACCGATATCTTGTGACCTGACCATATATGGCTCGAGTGGTCAGTCTTTCCTGGAATGTTTCAGATCACCCCACCTGAGCCTAACTCAGGGGTCTTGCGTCTCACAACGCAGGCGCAAGTTTTTTGTGGCGCGTGAAGGAAGTCTGTTTGTTAAGGAGTCGAGCTGTGGTTTTCAAACGGTCAAAACGTTTTGAACTCCGCCTATGCCGGCCCCAAGCCCGGATGAAAAAGGAGGAGGGCGGCCTGCATGGAGGCCGTAAGGAGGCAGCCCTTCCACCATGCAAAGGCACAACAGGCCAATCACCTGTTTGCTTTAAACTATGATTACGAGCAATATAAGAGAGAAAACCGGACTGATTCTAAAGGCGACGAACTGGAACGGACTAAGACAGCCGATAGGATAGTCTGGCGCTCTCTCTTCCAAACCTCTACACCTCACGGTAGAAGGGGAACGACTAAATAAGTAAGACGTTTTGGCGTCTTCGATCTGGCTTTATGCCTGGGGAGGAAAAGTCCTCTGTGTGTGACCAAGATGTCTAAGGATTGTTTCCTCATATTATTCTAAGCGCCTAGGAGGCGAGTGTGTTTTTTGGTGTTTATTCTGAAGAGATGTCAAGGAGGTAAATTATCCTTCAAATCATTTTCCTCTATTGCCAGAATTATGAATAACATTTGTTACCAGCTTAGTGACTTTTCCCTGGGCGGGAAACAGTCCATTGAGAATACTAGGATCTGAGCTCTCGAATTATGCTGACATTGTATGTATCGGGTCTGTGAATGCCCGAAGAGCTTTATACCACTTTGGACAAGGTCTGACATACCTTGTTTTGTCCAAGGAATCATAGAGGACACTGTATTTAGGGGCCCGCCATATTTCGCGGCCTGCTGTATACTAGAAAATGTATCTGACTTGCTGGTGTCAGAGTAGAGCGGAACTAAGCTCATATATTTGAAGACCCGCTGGCAATGCGGGGTATTTTGCTGTAGCTGAAGAAAGAGAGATAGTTTGAGGTCAGCATCATTTACGCACAGCTTACTGATGAACTGTTGATGCAAACTGTACTGAACTGTTGTTATGCTTACGATGTCCTGAGTTTTGTCAAATGACTGTATTTATATTGATGTCGGCGTCCCTTGTAATCGTACTGCATTAAAGTGTTGAAAACGTCAGAGGTGTTACCAAGCTCCATGACTTTCTACGTTGTGGTGCAAGAGTGTATTGTCCAGTAGATGACTGTCTTCCACGAACCTTCACACACCCATTCGCACTCTTTGATGTCTACTCACGCACCATTACTGTAACACTTCAACATTATTAAGTCAAGATTGAATGTCAACATAATGGCGGCCAACCAGGGCCTACAACATTTAGTATGAACCTACTGTTACCACGAATACAGGACGTTACATCTATGGTGGCCAACGAGCCGACCCTAACATTTATGGTGAGCCAGCTTGATGGGGCTATTATCGTGCTGACATCAACTTCGTCGTAACTGAAAGTACCCAGCGCTGCCCGGTAGACTGTTGACATTGCAACATTTCCTGAGCCTGAATAGTTCAGAAAGTCAAGTTCCAGTACCATTGTTATTACTGGTATTCAGAAGGTCAAGTTCCTATACCATCGTTGTTGCTGTAGTTCAGAAGGTCAAGTTCCGATACCATCGTTGTTGCTGTAGTTCAGAAGGCCAAGTTCCGATACCATCGTTGTCTCCGTTATTTTGAAGGTCAACTTCCGGTACCATCATTGTTACTATTGTTCAGAAGCAAGTTCAGATGTACCCTTCAGCGTTGGATCCTCTGATCCTCAGAATGCTGACTATAGTGCTTCATCGTTGCTGTTATAGACGATAGGATTGTCATAAGATAAGTGGCTTGTTTGTTATTGTGAATTGTGCCATTATGTTGTGTAACTGAGCCTTCTTTACACATTCTTTATACACTCTGTTTTTACATGTTTATATTTTACATGGTATTTATATGTTTATATTTCAGCGGGTTTTCGGTTGGGTGGTGTCTTGCGGTAGGATATCCCACTTAACCGAGGTCCTGCCGTAAGCGTTCTCTAGGGACTTTTGCAAATTTCCCTCAGTGGAAATTGCTAGCAACATTTGTTGCTATTTTTGTTTAGTTGTGACGAGGTGTACTTTTCGTTGTTTTTGTCATTTTTTTTGTTCTTTAGTTTTGATTTGATTTGTTTGTATTTGTCCGCCTCCTCTTCCTTTCGTTTAGTTTTATACACCTTTATGTTTATACACTGTTGTGTCATTTGTTTCGTTTGATATTTCGCAGTTATCATCACATGCTTTGTGATATTTTCTTTAGTTTTGCTTTATAATTTATTTGACTTCTGCGAATGTTATCGTATTGTCCTTGATGCTTGTTCTTTATTTATGTTATTCTCTGTTGTCATACGCTATATATATATATATATATATATATATATATATATATATATATATATATATATATATATATATATATATATATATATATATATATATATAGTCATACACTATTAGTAGTATAGTGTACTTGGGATAAAATTGATTGATGGTGTTATTATTTTAAAGGTGATTATACAAGTTCTTTATCAAAGACTTGTCTCCCACAGATATTGGGATAAAGTGAGGTGATTATACAAGTTCTTTATTAAAAACTTGTTCCCACTGAGGTTGGGATAAAGTAATTTATTATTTCAGGTTTCTGATCTAATATTATTAGACATAATGTCTACACTACAGTACTTTATTGAGCAAGGGAAATCCCTTGTAAGGCTGATGAGAAATTGGAGGAATTTGAGACTACTGAATATGCCAAGGCACTGAAGTCGGAAGAAAAAAGACAGAAGATGGAAAATGAGAGAAAGGAAATAAAAGCTAAGAATTTAAGACTGCAGATGCAGGCAGATTAAAGAAAATTTCAGATGGAAATGGAAAAACAAAAAAGAGAAGCCGAGCAGAAAAAGATAGAAGCTGAGGCTGAAAATAAAAGGTTAGAAAGAGAAGCTGAGGGAAAAAAATCCATCTACAAATGGAGAATGAAAATAAAAGGTTAGAAAGAGAAGTTGAGGAAAAAAAATCCAGCTACAAATGAAAAAACAAAAAAGAGAAGCTGAGGCTGAAAATAAAAGATTAGATAGAGAAGCCGAGCAGAAAAAGATAGAAGCTGAGGCTGAAAATAAAAGATTAGAAAGAGAAGCTGAAGAGAGAAAGGAAAAAGCAAAAATGGAACACGAAGAAAAACTCTTAGCTTTGGAGTTAGAAAAGTTGAAGTTAATGAATATGGGTAATGCTAATGATCCTAATAATCTGTCTACTTCTAATAAGACAAATGCTACTACTTACAAGGTCAAACTACCTGCTTTTAATTCTTCCAGTGACGATATAACGTTCTAACTGGATAGATTTGAACGGTCAAGTGAAACTCATAAAGTAGATAAGTCACAATATGTTAATCAGTTGTTGGAGATACTTAAAGGTGAAGCTCTAAATATGTTAAGCATGGTAGATGAGCCTGACAAGAATAATAACGATGTTGTCAGAGCGGCCTTATTAAAGAAATATCAACTTAACGAAGATGGTTATCGTCTTCGCTTCAAGACTATGTTACCAGAAACTGGGGTAGAATTCTAAGAATTCACCTCAAAAATACGTCTTACAATCAAACGATGGATTGAGCTGTCTAAAACAGAACATACATATGAAGCCCTTATGGGCTTATTACGTCAAGACAAAGTTATGTCATCTGTCAATGAGACTTTTCTTGCATTTCTACATGAGCGTAAACCTAAGAACATAAAAGATATGGAAGAATATTGTTGCCAGTATGTCACTGCGCACCCTCATGTAACTGTTAGCAACTCTAAAGTTAAGGAAGGTTTGCCAGTTGCTTCTGCAACACCGTATGGCTCTAACTTTCTTCGTAAATTTCAAGGTGCTCAACACAACTTTAATAGGAACAGTAATCGTAATTATGCTCAAAATCAAAGCAATCCATCACATAATGGTTCTTCTTCGAAGAACTGGAGGCGATCTGATAGTCCTCGTTATTTTGGGTCCAACAGTTATAGAAACTTTCGCAGGGATAGTCACAATAGAAACTATCCAAGCTATTCTTCACGGAGACAACAAAAACAAACTGATAAATATTCTCATCAATGGGAAAATGACAATAGTGACTATGGAAACTGGGATTCAAACCAGAACAATGGTTACAGTAGAGCAAACATTGACAATTTCAGAGGAAATAATAATCGCGGTATATCTCAAAACAACAAATATAGATCATATCACCAGGCAAACTCTGTACAGCAAGAGTCTCAGGGAGCCTGTAATCAAGTGAACGATAATAAAAACTCTAATGCTATCACTTGTTCTGCTTTCGATTTTGGGAGAGCATCTCAATGCCCCCAATGCACTACATTGTTCGAACCGACTACTGTAACTACCTTGAGTTGTGGTCACCCTCTTCCCGCTCTTCTTGCTGCAGTTGCGCATGACGGCAGAGGATCTCTTATTTTACATAAAGGTCTAGTGAATAATAATCCAGTCTCAGTCCTTTTTTATTCTGGATGCACTACTATCGGAGTTAAGCAATCTCTTATAGATCCTTACTGTGCCACGGGAAAGGTGGTCAAATGTGTGACATTTGGTGGCACTCTGGAAAAGTATCCTACTGCTATCATTCACATTGCTACTCCCTTCTTTACGGGAGATGTCCACGCGTGTCTTCTTCCGAAGCCTATTGCGGATCTTATCATCGGTCGTATTTACGGAGTTAAGGAATGCACCGCGCAGCAGATTGCTGCTTGGGAAGAACAAAATATCCAAGCTGCCAATGCAGTGGTCACAAGAGCACAAGCTCTTAATATGCCTCAAACTTCATCGACTGAAAGTAATGACGTATAAAACTGCAAGAAGATGATCCTTCTTTAAAAAAACTCTTCCTTCTTGCTAAAAAGGGTGATCCAAATCAGAACACAAATCGCAAATCTTGCATTACAATGAAGAATGGCGTACTAGTGCGTATGATACAAGACTCGACTACGTCAATGCATTCACAAATTCTCGTGCCCAAGGGTATGAGAGTCCAAATTTTGCAACATGCACACGACTCTCAGTGTGCTGGACATATGGGTTTTTCCCGTACTAAGTCGAGAGTTCTTGCGGCTTTCTTTTAGCCATTTGTGAATAAGGACATACGCATGTATTGCCGATCTTGCAAAATATGTCAAGAGGTCAAATCGAGAGGTCCACGACATGCAGCACCTATCCAGGCTGCGGACATTCCTATTCGGCCAATTCAGAAAATGGCAATAGATATTATTGGCCCTTTTAGGATCAAGTCGGCCAGAGGACATCAATTTATCCTAACATGCGTTGACATGTGCATACGGAGGCCGGAGGCTATACCTCTTAAGAGCATCTCCACTGCCGATATCGCAGACGCTCTTTGGCTGATATTTTCTCGTTTGGGATTTCCCAGAGAAATATTGTCAGACCATGGCACCCAACTAATATCAGACACTATATCGCAGGTAATGTCTACTCTGCATATTAAAAGATCTCTGAGTAGTATTTATCACCCAATGTCTAATGGGTTAGTTGAACGTTTGAATAGAACACTCAAGAATCTACTTGGGAAGATAACTGAAGATCATCCTCAGGATTGGGACAGGGTTTTACCCGCGGCTCTCTTTGCATATAGAGAGGTCCCCAACGAACATACAGGGTTTTCTCCTTTTGAACTTGTCTTTGGCGCGCGACCGCGCGGTCCCATGTCCTTGCTTCACGATCTTATAACTGCTCATAATATTAACGATGACACACAATCTTCATATGAGTATGTTATTGCTCTCAGGCAGAAGATTATCGAAGCATGCAAACTAGCAACTTCCTCATCCGAATTTGCTAAAGAAAAGGCAAGGCAATTTGCAAATAAGAATAGATGCCTACGACAACTTTGTCCTGGCGACAAAGCACTTGTTTTGCTCCCTTGTAGGGAGAACAGACTTCTTATTGCATGGAAAGGTCCGTATACAATAGTCTCAAGAATTTCCGATGTCGACTATGTTGTCGATATTGACGGAAAGCATAAAACCTTTCATATAAACATGCTCACGGAATTTCATGAACGACCAGACTATTTGCAGCCTATTTTCCAGGCGACGGACGATTCTCCAGTCCCACATGGTCATTACTCATCCCTGTCGGTTATACAGGATGAGGAAACTATTTTCTCAGATGTTAATCTTCCTCTTCCAGTGATTCCACTTCATTCTACGGAATCATGGAAAAACGTTACTGTTTCTCCTAATTTATCTACTGAGGAACAGCGACAAGTCTCTTCTATGTTACAAACATTTCAGGATGTCCTTACCGACATTCTTGGACACACACATGCCATTGAACATGACATAATACTTACTGACCATAATCCTATCAGAGTCAGACCTTACCCTATCCCTATTCATTTTCAAACACAGGTCGAGACAGTATTGGATGAAATGATACAATTGAAAATAATTGAACCATCAACTTCAGCATACTCTTCGTCCATGGTTATTGTTCGAAAGAAAGACAATAACATATGCCTTTGCATTGATTATCGCAAATTAAACCAAGTTATGAAGTTCGATGCTGAACCTATGCCTCTATTAGAAGATCTACTTAATAGACTTTCTAATTCTCGATTCTTTACCAAACTCGACTTGTCGAAAGGTTATTGGCAAGTTCCTCTAACTGAACGCCTCTCAATGCTTTCTCAACACCTAGGGGTTTGTTTCAATGGAATTTCATGCATTTCGGTCTTATGAACGCCCCAGCTACTTTCATACGCATGATGCGTCGAATTCTCTCATATCGTTCAGATGTCATTGCATACTTGGACGATATCTGTCTTTTCAGTGATTATTGGGAAGATCACTATTTGGGTTTATATGAATTACTGTCTACTCTACGCGAGCATAATTTGACTGCAAAACCCTCTAAAGCCTATGTTGGGTTTAGTGAAATTTCTTTCCTGAGTCACCGTGTTGGTCATGGTCTCTTGAAGACAGAGGACCACAACACTTCTAAGATACTAAACATTTCTATTCCTAAGACGAAAAAGCAAGTACGTAGTCTCTTAGGTTTAATACAATTCTACGGAAGATTCATTCCGAATCTATCTTCTATTATGGCACCTCTTTCAACCCTATTGAAGTAAGGGTCTCCTAATATGGTGCGCTGGTCCCAAGAATGCCAGTCTTCATTGGATCAGATTAAAAATTTATTCTCATCTCCCCCTATCGTAAGGCTACCTACTACTGATAAGACTTTTGTTCTTCGTAGTGACGCCTCATCCACTGGGATCGGGGCGGCACTAATGCAGGAATATTCAGAAACTCTGCATCCTGTAATGTATATCTCTAGGAAACTGAATGCGGCAGAAAGGAATTACTCGGTTCTAGACCGTGAATTGTTGGCTATGGTTTGGTCAATCCTTAAGCTACAAAGATTCCTTCTTGGCGCGCATTTCATTGTGGAAACCGACCAACAAGCTCTTACAGCTATTCAGAGTAAGAACTTGAAGAGCTCGAGATCCACTCGATATGCCATTGCTCTTCAACCTTTTCATTTCACGGTATGAGCTATCCGTGGTTCGGATAATGTGATGGCAGACATACTGTCTATATGCCCACATGACTCCACTTAACTCTTGTGTCCTAGATTTCCTGATACACATCTAGACTTATGACAGTTCTTTACTATAACAATATATATTAGCACATTTGTTTTCACCTTAGAATTGTAAATTAAGTGATTTCTTTCTCTGTTACCATCTCTGGTATAACGGAGGAAGGTTTAGTTATCACAATATAAGGGCCGAAAGTTCGCACGGCCACAGTTAATAGTTAAGAATGTATGTTTGATTACAGTATATTAGAACATCTAACGGTTATCAAATAGGATTGTGTTATTTGTATTTTCTCAGCAAATCATTGATGTTCTGTGAGAATCTTTACATTGTGCCAACCATGACGTATTAAGATGTCCATTCTTACCCTTCGGACGACACTATAGATGCGCCTGCTTAGACTATGATCTTGGACTTCGTTGATCATCTACATAGTTAATATAGTATATAACATTGTATAAAAGCAGATATTACATTTTAAAATGATGTAATCTTTTGTTGTTAGTGTGATTGTATCACTATACTGCGGTACATTAAGATAATGACACTGCTGGTTTTTTGATGATTATTTGTCATTGCTAAACATGGAAATAAGGTACTTGATGTGATATATAAAATTATCTTTTGCTTGCATTGTAACATTGCCAGCACTGTAGTGTACGTTGGTGGCACCTCCCTGGATATGTATATACTTAGAGAAATGCTTTCTCTAATGTTCTGAGATATATTCTCACTTGACGCTCCATGCGTCGAGTTAGCCTCACATTAGACGTCATATTTATTTGTGATACTTCTCGTCTGCGCATCATTCGTGCATTATGAGCCTGTTGTATCTTGCTGTTGGATGTATTTCAAAAAAAAAAAAGTTTCATTTTTTTCAAGGGGGTGCGGTAAACTGTTGCGGACAGTTTTGCTGAGTTTGTAGTCTGTTAAATGTACCTGTTTAAGTTTGGAGACATTATTTTTTAAGATTCTTGATCAAAGGGGAGTCACTCATTTTTTACTTGGGTTGAAGTCAACAGTGGTTGTTATCCCACTTGTCTTTTAACCTAGTGGTCTAATTTTAGAACCGATGTCTTGTTACCTGACCATATATGGCTCGAGTGGTCAGTCTTTCCTGGAATGTTTCAGATCACCCCACCTGAACCTAACTCAGGGGTCTTGCTTCTCACGACGCAGACGCAAGTTTTTGTGGCGCGTGAAGAAAGTCTGTTTGTTAAGGAGTCGAGCTGTGGTTTTCAAACGGTCAAGACGTTTTGGCGTCTTCGATCTGGCTGTATGCCTGGGGAAGGAAATTCCTCTGTGTGTGACCAAGATGTCTAAAGATTGTTTCCCCATATTATTCTAAGCGCCTAGGAGGCGAGTGTGTTTTTTTGGTGTTTATTCTGAAGAGATATCATGGTAAATTATCCTTCAAATCATTTTCCTCTATTGCCAGAATTATGAATAACATTTGTTACCAGCTTAGTGACTTTTCCCTGAGCGGGAAAGAGTCCATTGAGAATGCTACGATCTGAGCTCTCGAATTATGCTGACATTGTATGTATCGGGCCTGTGAATATCCGAAGAGCTTTATACCACTTTGGACAAGGTCTGACATACCTTGTTTTGTCCAAGGAATCATAGAGGACACTGTATTTAGGGGCCCGCCATATTTCGCAGCCTGCTGTATACTAGAAAATGTATCTGACTTGCTGGTGTCAGAGTAGAGCGGAACTAAGCTCATATATTTGAAGACCCGCTGGCAATGCGGGGTATTTTGCTGTAGCTGAAGAAAGAGAGATAGTTTGAGGTCAGCATCATTTACGCACAGCTTACTGATGAACTGTTGATGCAAACTGTACTGAACTGTTGTTATGCTTACGATGTCCTGAGTTTTGTCAAATGACTGTATTTATATTGATGTCGGCGTCCCTTGTAATCGTACTGCATTAAAGTGTTGAAAACGTCAGAGGTGTTACCAAGCTCCATGACTTTCTACGTTGTGGTGCAAGAGTGTATTGTCCAGTAGATGACTGTCTTCCACGAACCTTCACACACCCATTCGCACTCTTTGATGTCTACTCACGCACCATTACTGTAACACTTCAACACTATTAAGTCAAGATTGAATGTCAACATTATGGCGGCCAATCAGGGCCTACAACATTTAGTATGAACCTACTGTTACCACGAATACAGGACGTTACATCTATGGTGGCCAACGAACCGACCTTAACAATCATATATTTACCCTCAGGAACATTATAGAGCAGTGCTCAGAATGGCAAAGGCAGTTGTACATTAATTTCGTTGATTTTGAAAAGGCTTATGACAGTATACATAGGGACAGTTTATGGAAAATACTGAGGGCTTATGGAATTCCAAGCTGCATAGTGTCAATCATAAAAGGCTTTTATCCCAACTTTACGTGCAGCATTGGGCAGAACAACCTAACCTTTGAAGTGAAGACAGGAGTACGACAGGGATGCCCCTTATCAACCACTCTATTTTTAACAGTCATAGACTGGGTGATGCGCCAGACAACAGAGGGCAATCCAAGAGGAATAAGATGGACTACATTTTCTACATTCGAAGATCTGGAATATGCAGATGACATTGCACTGCTAGCACATTCACATCAATACATCCAGGATAGACTTAATAAGTATAGCCAGCAGGTGGGCTTGAACATCAACCTAAAGAAGACAGAGGTCATGACGCACAATGTGAGCAACCCTGAGCCGATATCAGTAAAAAATCCAGCAACTGGAACAGACCGATGCCTTCACATACCTAGGATGCATAGTAACACCAGACGGCGGAGCAAGCAAAGACATCAACAACAGAATGAACAAAGCAAGAACAGCCTTTTTTAGTCTAAACAACATCTGGAAGTCCTCTCAGTACAGCACAAGCACAAAATTAGGATTATATCAGAGCTGTGTGCTTTCTGTGCTTCTCTATGGCGCGGAGAGCTGGAGAGTTACAGAGAAGGAAATGTCGAAATTGTCCTCTTTTCACACAACATGCCTAAGAAAAATTCTCCGAATCTTTTAGCCGAATATCATCACCAACCAAGATCTGCTTACTCGGAGCAAGCAAGAGGACATGCACACCATCATAGCTGGCAGACGCTGGAGCTGGGTTGGCCATGTCCTCAGAAAAGACCCCGATGCCATCACAAGAACTGCTATGCTATGGACCCCTGAAGGAAAACGAAACAGAGGCCGACCAAAAACAACTTGGCGGAGGAATGTAAAGGGTGAGATGCAAAGAATGAATCAGAGTTGGGGCGCTGTACGAAGGATGGCCGCCGACCGAGCAAAGTGGAATCAATTTGTTGTTGCCCTACAAGACGCCACCAGGCGTAATGGCCTCTGACTGCTTTGACGGTCGGCTAAGGATCAAAGAAGAAGAAGAAGAACACACGCACAGTGCCCTGTTGAGTGCTGCACACTTCCTTTTTTCCATGAGTATATATATATATATATATATATATATATATATATATATATATATATATATATATATATATATATATATATATATATATATATATATATATATATATAGATTTATTGCAAAACTCATAGAAAACAACACGTCAGCTCTACATTGGTCCCTCACTAATTGATAATGTAAATGAACACAAAACACTGGGACGCATAGTTGACCAAAGTTTAAGTTGGAATTCGCAATGTACGAGCACTGACCAAACAAACGGCATATAAAGTTTACCATTTACGAGTTAGTTAAGATGAAACATTCCCTTGATAAAGAAGCAAGGAAGATGTTATATATATATATATATATATATATATATATATATATATATATATATATATATATATATATATATATATATATATATATATATATATATATATATATATATATATATATATATATATATATATATATATATATATATATATATATATATATATATCCAAAATAAAAATAAATTAGACTATTGCTCCACAATCTGAAATGAGTGCTAAATGTCCAACACAAAGAAACTCTATTCATTATAAAAACGAGCAGTGAGAATATTTTTTGGCTAGCATCTAACACATTTATTAGATCTATATAAACATCTTAACATATTACCTTGAATATCGCTTCTTCTTCAACTAAGCCAAATTCATTCACAAAATCCTATCATAGAATGCTTGATTTATTCAAGAAAAGGTTAGCTTTTTCTGCTGCTCATCTGTGGAACAATCGACCACACGAATTAAAAAGCACGCTTAGTCCATATTCATACAATCACATACTTTTCAAATATATCATGGGTGCAGATTATGAGCCACCCTAATTTAGTTATATTCCCAAATCATTATCTAATATCATGTGTAGGTTTTAAGGATTATTTTGCCCTGTTCAATATTGATTATGATAAGGTCCTGTAAATGTGCGTAAATGTTATCGTGCTGTTACCATGTTGGGATTTTACTTTATTTTATTGTATTTTGTTTTTATTATTTTATTATTTTAAAAATAATATTTAAAATGCATGTGACGATAAATGGATTCGGTATGGCAGACAAGAGAAAGGAAGGGCAGAAAGTTAGACGTGCTTGCGTGCCTAATTCTAAACCTTATAAAGATAAAGTTCATTCGTCCGTTCTGTCTATCTTATTCTGCTCTTGAGTTAGGGAGGGTAAAGAAAAACACACGAAGTTCCTACTTATTCAATAGCACACTGTTCAAATATTTCATGAATTCTGATTCTATGTCACCCTAATTTTAATATGCTCGAATTGTTGTCTAATTTACCGTATGGATATTTTGGTTTGTTTGATTGTTAGTTTGTATTTTTGTTGTTGTTTTTGTTTTTTACTTCTGTTCTTCTTGTTGTTTTTTTTTCACTACTTTCTTGTTTGTTTTTAAAAAACGTACTTAGTTTTAATTATAATTGAATACTGTAAATGTATGCTGTTATATTACCTTTATAATGCTGCATGCTGTTATATTGCCTTTATAATGCTGCATGCCTTTAAATTAATGCTTAAATTAACATGTGGGAATGAAAGGATATAGTATACAAGATAGGTAAGATTGGAAGGGCAGAATGTTAGACGGGCCTGCACGCCCAATTCTTAACCCTTTCAGAGTACAGTTCGTTTGTTCCTTCTACCCATCCATCCATTCATCCATCCATCCATCCATCCATCCATCCATCCACCCACCTATCTATCTATCTATCTATCTATCTATCTATCTATCTATCTATCTATCTATCTATCTATCTATCTATCTATCTATCTATCTATCTATCTATCTACCTACCTACCTACCTACCTACCTACCTACCTATCTATCTATCTATCTATCTATCTATCTATCTATCTATCTATCTATCTATCTATCTATCTATCTATCTATCTATCTATCTATCTATCTATCAAGATGTCTGTCTCTTTGTTAGTCACTCTGTCTCTCTTGTCTATCTGCATGCCCGCCAACAAGGAATGGAATCTACTCCCAGAACGCGCACATTACAGGCACTTGGAACACACACACACATTACAACAACACATCAACACGTCTAAAGGATCAAATGTTTATTTCCTTGCTATGAAGAACATTACTTAGGAAATCGGCTAATTCAATACTCAAAAATATGGGTTTTCATTATCATACCCTTTGACGCGTTTAAATCCATACCTTGGAATGTTGAGAGAGAGAGACAGACAGAGTAAAATAAATAAGGGTGAGGTGTTCTTTGCAGATTATGGACTGGTTCTTTTCGTCACTGGTCACGTCTGGTGGCCGATTCACGTCTCTTGTAGTATCGTAGGGTAATTACGAAGGTGGTCCAGCGTCTTTTAAGACCCGTCTGCTGTTGGTGTCTAGCTTTGACTTAAGGCCACTTATACCACACACTTGTTCCATAGACTAGTACCACCAATTGGTACCACCGACTAATATCATGAAATAAGAGAGAAACAAAGACCCTCCTGAGTTTTAGGTTTCCTGGCACGAAAATCAGGTGTCCACCACCTCCCTCCCTTTCATTTCACCATCCCATCTACCTGAGAACTCTACCTTCTCTGAGCATTAATGTTAATCCCAATGAGCAGAAAACACATATTGCATTTATATAAAACATGTTTATATTTACATTTGCACTGGTTGAAAAGGTTAATATAATAAGTATGTACATCACTTCTGTCATCATCCACTTCCTGCTCCTTAGGAAACTTGGGACTACTTCTGATTTTGGTTCTCTTAAATACCCGCATGAAGCAGTCATCAGCTTTTGCAGTGGTCGTTCATGAAACCACCATTCTAAATGCTGAGGTTGCCAGCCTCGTATGATTTGGACATTCACTAGCAATTTTCACATACTAATAATGCAAAATATCATCATCATGTGACGTATTCTCTCCGGAACGTTGTCTCTATTACAGCTGCTCTGAACGCATCACGATTCTGGGTAAGTCGACCTGCATCATCCAAAAGCAAGTTCAGACTCTCTGTGATGTCCTGGATCCACCGTCGTCTGGGTCGCCTCTTTTTCCAGGGACCATGCCTTCTAATACTAATTTTCCAGACTATGATGCCTTTTTATATGACCAAAAAATTTCAACTTCCTTATTGCGATGGTATTTAAGAGCCAATTTTCCTCTACATTTAGTGAGTGCAGTACTTCCCTGTTGGTCTTTTTTCTGTTCGGGGTATTTTCAACATCCTTCTGTAGCATTTCCTTTCAAATAAGGTAATCTTTTTAATGCAAAATATAGAATTATAAAATGTACAACTCACCCCAAATTGGGAGATACAGACTTCTGGCTCAGTGGGATAGTTTCGGCTACTTGGTTACGATACCCCTTACATGTGGTCTGGGGTATTACTTTATACTAGAATTCCACTATGACTTAGTGTTCAGGTTCCTAGGATTCCGGGCTTTCCTTACTCAGCGGTAGTTCCTTTCATTAGCTTGTTGAATAGATGGCATCCCAATCTTTTGTGGCCAGTGCGGAGTCTGATGATTACCACTTGTTCTCTTTTGTTGAGCTGGTAGTATACATCATTTTGTGTGTGTGACCTGAATGCTCTACATCCCATTTGTTTCTGAATCTGATAAAACTCTTTGCCTTCTCGAAAGTTATGCTTGCATCAGGCTGAGGTAGCTTTCCACCTTCCTTTGCCAATCTGTCAGCCTCTTCGTTGCCGGGGGTTTTACAATGAGATGGGATCCATTGGATCACAACTCTTTTGGATCTTTGACATAGTTTATGGAGCACTATTCTTAGGTCATCCAGATGGGTTTAAATGTTATTATTGTATTTATGGAAACTGCTCTCATCTGTGGTTTGGTCGATTCTTCAAAGTTGCTTCGCTTTGAGCCTTTGCTTTCTAAAAGCATTTATTCTATGGCACATTTTATTTTCTGTTAGTCTCTTGAGTTTTTCAGCTTGTTCCTGGGCTTTGCTGACTCTTCTATCCTCCATTGGCTGGAGGCAATGTAATCTTTTCAAGTTCTTTTATAGGTATGTATTTCTCTGGTATGAACACATTTTACAAGTGCGTCTCCTTCTTTTCCGAGTTTTCGACCCTGTTCCATCAATTGCTCAAAGGTCAACAATGCTGTAGTGGTTTATTTTACAAATACTTAGGCGTAATTAATTAATAACTACTCAGTCTGGTACGTAAACCTCGTACCAATATATTATTTTATTATCATCGTGTCAAGACCACGTTCCTCAAAGAATGTCTAAGTATTAAGCAATAATATCAATATTAATAACAATTATATTTAGTACAAATAAAGTGGAAATGTACAACTACAGAGAGTATATAGACATCAGTGGAAGCAGCTAAAAAAAAACATGACGAAAGGTATATCAATAAAGAAAAGTAATGCGATAAAATAAAACCATAGCGACAACTCAAATATCACGGAGACACAGGCGCAAAACTTCTCGAAATATACATAAAAATGTGTAAATGTTAAAACAAAAAGTAAGGGTAGACTGACAAACTTACGAACTATAATAGTGCAGAAATAAGGTCAACTAATGACGTAAATCACAAAACACTAAGACATGGCATCACAACTTAAAACGGAAGCGATAAAATAAATTCAAACAGAGAGTACAATCTTTTGGCAAATATTGCCGGATCTCTGTACGAAATTATTACATATGGTACCTAAAGAACGGTCTTGAACAATCCCATCGGAAGAAGTATGCTATTCAAAACTCCCAAACCAATCTCCCACTTAAAAAAAAAAAAAGAAATGACTTGACATGAAACGGATAACATACAGGAAGAGAAGGGAGTACGGTACCATATAAGATATCGGACGACCAAGAGTAACAAAGCACAAGGCCACTTATCTTAACAAAAATCCTCCTCTAATGAACAGATGTGTCATCAAGCATAGATGCTAGAATCGGTCACTTACATTTTAAACTACCGGTAATCACTTCATCTGTGTTTTAAAAATGCAGTGTAATGACCATTGTCATGTATTTTTACACTCGCTCCTTCGCTCGCATATTCCTCGTTTAGTTCTACCCATTATGATCTTGGCCAATTCACATTGGAATTTGTAACTAGATATTTCTTTTCGTTTAGTTCGTATCTTGCAAAGTTGTTCCTGTCTTCATCTACTTGGTTTATTTTACGTGTTTTCATATGTTTATCTAAAGAGTTCCCAGCTGCTGCTTTAACATACATACAAACACGAACGTACATGTGCATACTTGTGTATACATGTAAGTAAATACACGTGTGACCGCTGAGGTCGACAGATGGTGGTTTGAGCCACCACGTGATCGTATAGCTAGTTCGTCTTTCACTCTTTAAGTCTGTACACTGGCATCTGTGATAAACGAGTGCAAAGGCCTTTTTGCTCCATCTTTTCCTACATTTTTCATATTGTATTTTCTCCGACATTTGCTCTTTCATCCCATATTTGCGACCCACATTTGCTATTTCATCGTTGTGATTACTCGCGTCCGGTATCTAGAGAACCACATTTGTTCTTTCATCGGGGGAAATAAAAGTCCTTTTATTGAGTCCCCATGCCTGACATTATCGTTTGAAGCCCACATTGCATCGTGATAAATCTGGTGAAAACACATCTGGTTATCCTAATCAAACATCTGGGCATGCTGTAATTTCTGTGACACCACATTGGACGCCCAGATTGGCCAGGGGAAAACGTCTCATGCTGTAATGGTGTTATCTTTGGTCGGCCGCGGTTCAGACAAGCGTTGGTTTACCACATTTGACGCCCACCTTGGCCAGGTGAACAATAAACAATCAGAGGTCAAACTACACCCACGTTTGGACTGACAGGGGACAGGAGCGATCCTGTGAATGAGTGACCAGAGGGGCCATTAAGGATTGGTTGGTATGGGCGGAGCTGTACAAGAAACCCATATTGGACTGGAAGAAATATAATCTACTGCGTATCTTGCAAGAGGAAGGAGTCCAGTTTTTTACCTTGTGAGGAAGAGATTAAACCCAAAAACGCCTAGCCTAATACACGTGTTTATTCAGAGTGGATGATAATTCAGTTCTGTGATTAATTGTGTTCTTAAAGGATTTTGCGAAGGGAAAAGAAGGTTAGTAGATCTTATACAGATTATTAATACATTTTCTTATTTTTGTTTATTTTAACCTCACAGCTAAAATGTGCGAAAGATAAAGTTTCAAATAATTCTTGGCATAACTGATTAATAAAATCAGAAGATTTTCCTAGAAGATGATAGGAGGTAATTAATAGTTCATATTTCACCTTTATCATCATCACAGTCTCCCATGCGCACACACTCTCATGCACAAGATATTTAACATCATTAGAATTGAACTCAGAGAGAAAGATGAATAATGAGCAGTAGTTTAAATGAAAGTCATACAGTGATGTTAAATGTGAAAAACTTACGAAGACTTTTGTGTGTCTTCAGTTCATCAGAAGTCTGAGTCTACACGCAACGTGTCTGACGTCTAACCAGAAATAAGTTATCAAAAACGGACATTTGGCTAGCAGAATTCGCCCTAGGACATCTTTCATTCCTCAATTAAAAAGGAATATTGTCTCACCCACAAGTCAGAAGGTGGACGCAGCATTTTTCGTCACCATATACTGCTTGCTCACAAGTTCAATACAGAGTTATCACAAGTTCAATACCTCGTTATCACAAGTTCAATTCAGAGTCATCATAAATTCAAATCACTCGAAAGATCATTATTATCTGAAGTCAAGCAAAAGAGCTCAAAAGAGGAATCGCATATTTATAGCAAGGGCAACACCCTCTTAAGCGCATTTTATGAAGCAGACTCGAAAGTATACGAATCACGACTACATACGCAAGATTATGAGTCTACATATCACTAACATTTCGTGAAGATATCCAGTCTGACCAGTACCCTCGGGAGATTAGACAACAGACCTTTTGTTCATATGACAACTATTAACTGTTGATCCACACTACAGAGATATACTCAAACAGTGAAGGAATATACATAGATATCTCGTCAGCGTTCTCCGTACGACAACAATATTCATCAGAACGTCCTCGACTTAGAGATACCCCACTCGACATAACGTATAACAACGTTGGACATTGTATGCCTACACGTGAATCGTCATATCAGTGCGAAGCATTTAGAGACACATGGACTGTGTAGAGTACTCACCATTTTGGTAACACGTATCATATCACATCATCATCATTTCACTTTACACCAGTTCATTCTTAATTAACTATTACTTAATTAACTGCAATTTTATTATCTCATCTGTGTGTTTTGTGTGAATCGTCTTTCACCATCATCACGTTCTAACCATTACTAACCCTATATGTGTGGATATTTCATTAATAAACCCAACGATCGTTTGATCATTATCTGGTTTGTTAATGTATCACTCGTGCTGTCGTTGTTACATATTCACCTATAGGAACCTTTCTCTACTCAGATGAGGTTGGGGGCTTTTTCTTTACGGGATCTAAGGGCAGAAGCTAAGGTCGTGGGGAAACAGAACTCTTTCCATAATTAATTAGAAGACACTGTCTAGTGGAAAGCATTCGCACTCCTGTCTTCTTGTCCCTATCTCGAATAGGTCTTTATTCTTTCTTAACGAGCCAATTTCTAGAGACCTTATATCTAATATCTCATAGACTATTCCTGGCAAAAACTACTGTTGTAGTTGCCCCAGTACTCACCACACGACAGCATCACACTTCTTCAGACTGCATCAACGCGATAAGTAAAGGACATACGTCTCACACCGAATGTCTTTTCAATATTTTATTTGGGTACCTCCCAATGAAGTATAACGTATGTACAACTTGGTGAAATCGTTGAAGAACAAAAATGTATGTAGACATCATATTTCTCATGTACATTTTGTTCTCTCTGGCTATTCTTCTGACACTGGTTATTCTGCTTACAGTCTCTTATGTTTCTTTCTCTCTCTCTTGTATTTTGCCTGAACTACTTTACGTTGCTCTATTGTCTATCTCTTCTACTTCATTGAAATGTCCAGCAGTTTGGTTGATGCTAGAAAGTAGGCTATCATTTTCTAATGACCGGACAACACTGTGGATCTTAGTTTGATTTCAAGACTGCGACTTCAACCCGAAGTGAGTTACGAGGCATAAAATCCATTTTTAAAGAGTCACGTACCTTGTTTTTAGTAGTAGATCTATCCATCCACTGAAATAACACACACTATTGGTTCTTACTGAAAACTCTACACTCGACATAATCATTTCCTGAGTTCTGTTGTCTCGTGTTGGCTCTGATTTCTGTATCCTCAGATTGCTTTGGCACAAGAACATTTAAAAGCGTACACACTAAAAGAGAAACTCCTCAACTCAGTTTTCTCCCTCTGATCCTTCCACCATGAAAACCAAACCAGACTCGAACTGCTTAAGTCGCACACTGTGTTTACATCCTGAAGACTACCTATCTACTTGTCACGTGAAAACATGAAGCTCATGTTAAATTTTTCCAGAGTAAGTCTCACCTAATCACACGGACTCTCTTGTACTTAGTGCCCTCTCTACCTATCCAAAAACAAGAAGGAGGAACAACTCTTTTCCCTACTATAATTCTAGTTGTGATTATTTCCCTTTACCACACTCGTTTCAACCTTTTTAAGCCCCTTTGTGAAAACGCGGTCACATTTATCTACTTACACATTTATGCTGGCCTTAGAGCTTATCATTTCATCTTCCAGATGAGGTACAAGTTCTATCAAAATTATGCTGAGGCGCGGGATAAGTTTAGTTCCTTCAAGAAAGAACTTGGTGAAAGCGAAGAAAACGCACTGACTCTTCACCCAATCAAAGAATCCTCATATGTGTTTAAGGTGGAAAACTTTCTCACTAATCGGACTGTTCAGGTAAGATGAAATTATAACCAGGAAAAGACAGTGTACTGAGAACAGAGAGAGACAGAGAGAGACAGAGAGAGAGATAGAGAGATACAGAGAGAGACAGAGAGAGATAGAGAGAGAGAGACACAGAGAGAGAGACAGACAGACAGAGAGAGAGACAGATAGAGAGAGACAGAGAGAGACAGACAGAGAGAGACAGAGAGAGATAGAGAGAGACAGACACAGAGAGAGACACAGAGAGAGAGACAGACAGAGAGAGAGAGAGAGAGAGAGAGAGAGAGAGAGAGAGAGAGAGAGAGAGAGAGAGAGAGAGAGAGAGAGAGAGAGAGAGAGAGAGAGAGAGAGAAAATGAGTGAGACTGAGAGTGAGTGTTCGTGAAATAAATATAGATTCAGGCTGTTTGTGATTTGTCGACTAGTTCATATATATATGATTTATGAGCAGTAGTATGTTGCGATCTGATGATCAGTACCGGTGTAGCAAGCAAGATTAGCTCGTGGCCGGTGCATGATTGGGTATAATTTGGCATAACTTAGAAAAACATTTGTTTGTAACATAGCCTATCTTACTTTATCGAAGGTACTCGTATGATATAGCATGAGGTACATTATTCCTAAAGGTATAAACCACGCTGTGCCAAAATCTACCCTCCCCCCTTTCCCAACTTCAAAGGCCGATTAGATCCTAAAGGCATAATATAACATCCCTACGTTATCCGACGATGTATTACCCAGGTTGGGCTCTGAAATACGTAAGAGTACAATCTCAGGTTGTGATCTCGTGAATAGTTAGTTGCACGCAGTGTTGCCATGTCAGCTACTTTGTTTCTAGGCCGGTCAACGTTTTAACCCACTGAGCTACAGAATTTTACTGTCAACAACCAGCGACAAATTTGGCTACTTTAGAAATCGCTGTTATTTAGTTTTACGAAGATCTGGCACATTTTATTTCTGCTAAAGTACAAGTTTGTTTATTCACAATCGCTGTCTTGTTTAAATCATACCATCTGATCAAACTTGAGCGGCGCGTTCAATGCACATTTAGAAACTGGCCGCGAGAAGGTAGATTGCGTCGTCTTAATTTGCAATCTCTAATTAAACATTAGCCCATTCATCTTAACTGTTAGGGCTGATGTTAAAGAGAGGGAATACAGGAGGAATTAATCAGCAGGATAAACAGGATTATCAAGTGTAACTCAAAGTTACACCGATTTCCTATCTCAAATCTTATAAAACAGCAAACATGCCTACCATTAGGTCTCAGTCAAGGTAAGGAAAACCTTAAGCAGACACAGCTAAAATAATAAGTTTGAAAGCTTAATTCCTGTAAAACTCATGTTGCTAAAGCAAATAAGTTATATGTGCAAACATTCCTGACCGGATATAAAATACACCAGGAGACTAAGCTCAAAATGAAAAAAAGCAATAGTTAAAATTAGCAATACCTAAACTCTGGACTTTCGAAATGAAAAATCAGGAAGATGAGTAATAAAACTGACTGATGGTACCAGTGGTTCCTAAAGTGGGCGGTATCGCACTCTGGGGGGAGGGGGGGGGGGGGGGTTTGAAGACCTAAGAGAAAAGAGTGCGACACGGGCGTTCAGTAGTAAGGGAGTGGTGAGAACTTGTCAAAGAAATTCAACAATATTACCGAATATAACTCTTACATGTAAAAGCGTTTTGATTATAAAAGGCCTTGACGTTAGCGCTTTAAAAACATATAGCACGAACAAACCCTAACCCACAATTACGCACTAACGTCGTTACTTCCAGTTTCTCATACACCCTATAGCAGAGTGTCACTGGATCTTTCCCATTGCTGATGGCCCAACAGTGGCCAAAATTCAAAATTTCTACTGAGGTTCTTCAAAAGTATCTACCTTTCGCTCAAGATTACTCTGGACAGACTTGTAAATTGAAAAATGATGCTTCAATCCTAGGGAGCCACATATGAATTTTAAGAAATCAAACGCCACAGCTGAAATTATTAAGGCCGTAATGAAGTTTATTATCTTCCACAACCTTCTATGAGGAGAAAAGACTTTTGCTCTTTTAATGAGCTCCCAACTGATTTAATTCAGTAAAATATTACTTTAATAACTCTGTTTATATGTAAAATGACTGAGAGATACGGGTGCAGTTCACCCAAAATGACTAATCAACTATAAATTTCTAAATATGCAGATAACAAATTTAATAATCAATTATAGTTAACAGTGTAAAAGGAATAAAGGTATTAATAGAGAAATATTTAGTGTTAAGGATTCATCACATGTGATGGTCTAGTTAAGTTCTGAACTATTTGTTTTAAAAGTCCACTTGGCAGCTTTAAGTTGGTATTTAACTGCAAATAAAGTGTCGGCTGATTTCTGCTCCAGCCGATGTTGGTTCCTTGCAGGTTGCAGACTGGTTCATTTCGTCACTGTTAAGTCTGGTGGCAGTAACACGTCCCAAGGAGTATCATAGAGTAATTACGAAGATAGTCCAGCATCTTCAAGATCCGTCTGATGTTGGTGTCTAGCTTTGACTGAAGGCCACTTACACCACCGATTGGTACCACAGACTAGTATCATGAAATAAGAGATAAACAAATACCGCTCCTGAGTAATGGGTCTCCTGTCAGGAAAATCAAGTGTTCTCCCCCCCCCCTTTTTTAACCCCATCCCATCTGCCTCAGAACTTTACCCTCTTTGAGCATCAATGTTAGTCCCAGTGAGCGGAAAAAATTCATTGCATTTAAATAAAACATGTTTACATATACATATGCACTGGCTGAAAAGGTTAACATAATAATTATATACATTATTTCTGTCATCATCCACTCCTTGCTCCATTTGGGAACTTGCAACTACCTCTGCGTTTTGTTCTCTATGAGATCGATGTCAGATCCAGCTCTTGCAGTGGTGCTTCTTGAAACCACCATTCTATATGCTGTGGTTGCCAGCCTCGATAAACGTGCACATCCACTAGCATTTATCACATGTTAATATTGTAACATATAGAATTGTAAAATGTACAACTCACCCCAAATTGGGAGATACAGACTTCTGGCTCAGTTGAATAGTTTCGGCAACTCGGTTAAGGCGCCTCTTTCACGTGGTCTGGGGTATTACTTTACAATAGAATCCCACTATAACAGTGTTCAGGTACCTAGGATTCCAGGCTTTCCGTATTAGCAACGGTGGAGTTTTCTTACTGTCTAAGTACAGAAAATGCTCAAATACGTTGTCCGATCCTTTAAAGTAGAATCCTGATTCTATTCTTTATCTTTGTTGTCTGAACTGTCTTCTTGACGAATTAAATTATCAGTGCCGTAATGATAAAATGTTGTAGATTTTAAGCAACACTCGGCCCATGCATCCTCATTGCTACGTGGAGGATAAGTCCAATCAGAGATGTTTTATTTTAACATTTTCCATGCCAGGCCAACCATATTCAAGTGTCTGACATTGGTAGAAGTTTTATCCTCATCCTTCTCATGTAACTTACTGCGTGACACATAAGATGCGATTTCTCAAAATTCACTCCGATATAAGGTCAATACCTCTTCTGCTGATATTGATCATGTTTACAGCTCAC
This sequence comes from Oreohelix idahoensis, assembly GCA_024509875.1. NCBI lineage: Eukaryota > Metazoa > Mollusca > Gastropoda > Stylommatophora > Oreohelicidae > Oreohelix > Oreohelix idahoensis. The sequence continues at coordinate 193,332 of JAMPIV010003512.1, forward strand.
CACTTCATGTATATAACACTGCTAATAACTTCCCAGATTGACAATTTATCGTAATTATTGCTTACAACAAATTTGCCTGGAAACGATTACATCATTTTCGTGCTCCAAAATTCCATTCGTTATCTTACGAGTGTGTCTTTAATCTGTCACCAGATTGATATTTACCGTGTGTTTTTGAGCACGGCATATGCAAACTTAAAAAGCTTATCAAGCAACAATACCTAGGTTGTGTCAATCATCGGGCTGACCGTGTCGCCAACTCAAGGTTCGCTATGTATCTTCCCAATATATAAAATGGGCGGTAACAATATAGCGATACACGACAAAACCAGATGGCACTTCCACTCCTAATCCGTGCCTTTACTGTCTGGCTGGAAGTGTGTTACGCAGTCGTGAACAACCTTTCTCTCTTCGAATCAAGAAGTCAATATGGGCTCAAACGGAAGTCAGTGATTAAAATAATCAGTAATGATGGTGGATTAAATCCAGACATGACAAGAAATCTTGAATTATAAGGCGAAAACCACAAATACGGTCCGTGGTGGGAAGAAAAGAAAGGGAAGAGCACAGAATGAATTAAATGATGGCACAGGAACATGTAACGAATGAGGTTATTTCGTCACACAAAGGTTCCCAAACGTGGGTACTCGTACGAGAAGTTTTTCTTTGAGTACTGGTAATATTTGGCAATTAACTGCATTATCCTATTCAAATATTGCATAGCAGTCATAGCGAAAAAAAATGTTCATTTGTAAGGGATCAATGAGTCGTGGACGAAATGTGAAAGATGGGGTATTGAGAGTTTCGCTGGGGATGTTCTCTGAGACCTGAAAAAGTTTGGTAAACGCTGGATTAAGACCATAGAGATGGGGACAACAATAAAGGAAAAGATTATACTTAGGAACTGAACTCCAGAGCATAAAATTCACTCAAGTGGCACGCAAGGTAGCGAAGTTGGGGCACTGTGAAAATACAATTGTATTGCTTATGGAAGGAAAACTTGGCAAGAGAGATTACAAAATTGCATAGGCACCAAAGTAGTGTAATTATTACACCGAATAAAACTGAAGAAGCAAAGAGTTTAATAGAAGAAATTGCCAAACTCCAAAACAACTGTAGCGCATCAATTAGAAAGAGAAAAAAACAACAGCAACAAATTACCGAATACACACTAATGGGCGTTTTAAAATGAGTAAATACGAATGGTTCATCTAAAGAAATGCTGGAAACAAAATTTTTTCACCGAAACTGTAGTATTAAACTCTTACAAGGGAAAAAAAATAAAGAGAACGCTGTATCCCATTACTTAATAATAACCACTGAAGGCATGGAGACAAGAAACACGTTAAATCTGTAACAAAAATAAAAAAAAACCAGAGGGGCATACATTCTTTCACAACCCTTCCTTCCCTCCCCCAAGTATTATAATGCGAAAATGGCAAGAAGTTCTGCTCAGTCGAAACAAAAGTAAAATTAAAACAGCATATGGTGAAATTATACAGTGGATCAACATAATCCACAATGTGAAAATGGCAAGAAGTTCTGCTCAGTCGAAACAAAAGTAAAATTAAAACAGCATATGGTGAAATTATACAACAGTGGATCAACATAATCCACAATGTGAAAATTGCAAGAAGTTCTGCTCAGTCGAAACAAAAGTAAAATTAAAACAGCATATGGTGAAATTATACAGTGGATCAACATAATCCACAATGTGAAAATTGCAAGAAGTTCTGCTCAGTCGAAACAAAAGTAAAATTAAAACAGCATATGGTGAAATTATACAGTGGGATCAACATAATCCACAATGTGAAAATGGCAAGAAGTTCTGCTCAGTCGAAACAAAAGTAAAATTAAAACAGCATATGGTGAAATTATACAGTGGATCAACATAATCCACAATGTGAAAATGGCAAGAAGTTCTGCTCAGTCGAAACAAAAGTAAAATTAAAACAGCATATGGTGAAATTATACAGTGGATCAACATAATCCACAATGTGAAAATGGCAAGAAGTTCTGCTCAGTCGAAACAAAAATAAAATTAAAACAGCATATGGTGAAATTATACAGTGGATCAACATAATCCACAATGTGAAAATGGCAAGAAGTTCTGCTCAGTCGAAACAAAAGTAAAATTAAAACAGCATATGGTGAAATTATACAGTGGATCAACATAATCCACAATGTGAAAATGGCAAGAAGTTCTGCTCAGTCGAAACAAAAGTAAAATTAAAACAGCATATGGTGAAATTATACAGTGGATCAACATAATCCACAATGTGAAAATGGCAAGAAGTTCTGCTCAGTCGAAACAAAAGTAAAATTAAAACAGCATATGGTGAAATTATACAGTGGATCAACATAATCCACAATGTGAAAATGGCAAGAAGTTCTGCTCAGTCGAAACAAAAGTAAAATTAAAACAGCATATGGTGAAATTATACAGTGGATCAACATAATCCACAATGTGAAAATGGCAAGAAGTTCTGCTCAGTCGAAACAAAAGTAAAATTAAAACAGCATATGGTGAAATTATACAGTGGATCAACATAATCCACAATGTGAAAATGGCAAAAAAGGATAATGATTACAAAGATCCTCATCACATAAACAGAAATGTGCTAATTACAAAGGTAATCACAGTGAAAGATTCCTGGCTGTTTAACATACCAATAAACAAAAATAGCACTCATGTAACCATAATTCACAAATAACCCTTCAAAATATGAAATATCACAGCCAGAGAAAATTACGCTTTCAACAAAAATACTGAAATTAGATCAGAGATTAGGTGTGTGAGAGTAGAACTAAACGTTCTTACGGCTCAACATATATTTTAACGTGCACAACAAACATGGAGGATATAAACGAAACAGAAAAAAGTTTTGAAAAATTCTTACTTACTTACTTAGTCGTTCCCCTTCTACCGTGAGGTGTAGAGGTTTGGAAGAGAGAGCGCCAGACTATCCTATCAGATGTCTTCCTCCTGGCCTGGTCTATTCTAGTCCTCGGTCCTTCAAAGATTGTCTAATGTTGTCCTCCCAGCGGACTCTGGGCCGTCCTGGGGGTCTGGATCCCTGGCTATTTGTTTCCCATGCTTGTCATGGTAGCCGATCTTCTCCTTTTCAGCAGACATGGTCAAATTGAAAAATTCAAAAAATCAAAAACGTATACTTTAGGAATAGCATTATAAAAGATGATAACATCGTTATCAGGCTTAACCCTACCACACTGTAGCAAATGTAATTTTTGCTGGTGAGGTTAAGATGTTATACCTAACAAGAAAGATAGTTGTGTCTGTGGTAACTGTGTGAGGTCAAGCATATGTAGGTCCCTGACTATAAAAAGAATGATGATGATGATGATATATTGATCAGGGAATCTAACGCTACCTCCCTAGATCTCACACAGTCCGTATTTTGATTCTAGTGGCTGGTGTATGATGTCTCTAGTGTCTAGGGGTGAAATGAAGATGATGTTACATCAACACAATACACTTTAACTCACTATAATAAAATGAATAAGACGGTGGTTAAAGTTTTCTTTTAAAATTTAAATTTTTTTTTCTTTATACAATTTAATCTGCCTGTCCCGCAACCTTCTTTTGGACAGGTCTTTGAAAATGAGGAAATATATTTACATGTAATGCTTTAACTAAAAATATGGACTCTTGGTCCTGTGAATATATTGTTAATATAGAGTTCCTGTAGGTGTATTCACAGACTAATACTTTAATAGTTGCTAGTGATTGTCATTTGTTATGAGGAGCTGTTGTTTGCATCAAGCCCAATATAATTCAATGTTATTTTGATAGGAACTATTTTCTTAGGATGAAATGTCAGAGGTCCCAGCTGATAACATGTCACCTGGGATTCTTGATCGGTCGAATATAGTGGTTGGTTGTTCGTCCATCACGGGTGATGAAGACCACTCTGTTCATCCAATTATTTAAGAATATGTTAGGTTAGTCTATGGGTACGAAGGTGACTGAAGAGCCCGATGCGGGCCTGGAAAGATCTTGGACAGTGTGGGCAGGGAATGTTTGCTTCATGTGAAGGTTTTATTTCACGGTCCTTTCTAGCTTGTCTCCGCTGTTCCGCTGCTGCTCTTCTGGATGATTCGCATGCTGCTGCACCTTTACGAAGAGATGTGCGCCAAGCAGTTCGGTCTTGCGCAGCAGCTTCCCATGTGTCTGGGTTTATGTCAAAGGTTTTCAATGACGTCTTTAACGTGTCTTTGAAGCGCTTCTTTTGGCCACCATGGGAGCGTTTACCCTTCTGCAACTCACCTTAAAAGAGTATCTTTGGCAGTCGATGGTCTGGCATGCGGACTACATGACCTGCCCAGCGAATTTGTGACTGCATCAGAATAGTATCAATACTAGGGATACCAGCTCTGTCAAGAACGGCGGTATCCGGGATCTTGTCTTGCCATTTGATGTTCATTATCTTCCTGAGACAGACTGTATGGAAGTGGTTTAGCTTCTTTACGTGGCGCCTGTATACAGTCCATGTTTCACATGCATATAGCAGCACTGGAAGCACCGCAGCTCTGTACACCTTCAGCTTTGTCTGTAGACTAATGCCACTTCGATGCCAAACGTTGGTGTATAGTCTGCCAAATGTGCTGCTGGCTTTGGAGATCCTGGTGTTCACCTCATCATCAATGACAATGTTCTGGGATAGTGTGCTACCAAGGTATGTGAATCTGTTCACAACATTCAGTTTCTCACCATTAACCTTGATGACTGGCTCAGTATAAACTGTGCCAGGAGCTGGTTGGTATATGATTTCTGTTTTCTTCGTGTTGATGGTAAGCCCAAAGTTGGCGCAGGCTTCGGAGAATCTATCCACACTATGCTGCAGATCAGCCTCTGAGCCAGCATTGAGGGCACAATCATCAGCAAACAGAAGATCTCTGATGGTGTGTGATTTGACCTTGGTTTTTGCTTGAAGCCTCCTAAGGTTTTAAACAATTTTCCATCAATACGATAACTAATGTCGATTCCTGTGTCCCCGTCTCTAAAAGCATCAGTCAGCATAGCAGAAAACATGATACTGAAGAGAGTCGGTGCAAGTACGCACCCTTGTTTAACTCCATTTGAGACAGGGAAAGGCTCTGATAGCTCACCGTTTTCCTGAACTCTAGCCTGCATTCCATCATGCAGTTGCTGCACTATTGTGATAAATTTCTTTGGGCAGCCGTATTTTGCCATGATCTTCCATAGACCCTCTCTACTGACCGTGTCGAACGCCTTTGTCAAGTCGATGAAAGCTGTGTACAGGTCACAGTGCTGTTCTTGGCATTTTTCTTGTAGCTGTCTTGCAGCGAACACCATATCTGTGGTTCCACGTTCTTTCCGGAATCCACACTGACTTTCAGGTAAAAGACCTTTGTCAAGATGAGCCGTAAGGCGATTCAAAAGGATTCTGGCGAATATCTTCCCAGCGATTGATAAAAGAGAGATGCCTCGATGATTGTTGCAGTCTTGGCGATTACCTTTACGTTTATATAGATGTATAATTGAGGCATCTTTGAGATCGTGTGGGATGGTTTCACTCTGCCACATTTGCTGGAAGATCATATGAAGTTTCTCTATCAGAACTGCACCGCCATCTTTATAAACCTCAACAGGAATTGAATCGGAGCCAGGGGCCTTTCCACTAGACAGTTGACGAATCGCTTTTTTAGTTTCCTCCAGAGTTGGTACATCATCTAATGCTTCATTTATAGGAATTTGGGGCAGGCGGATGATGGCTTCGTCGTTAATAGATGATGGCTGGTTCAAGATATTATTAAAATGTTCAGCCCAGCGTTGGAGCATTTTTTCCTTGTCTGTAATTAGTGTTTTTCCATCTGCATTAAGGAGGGGAAATGATCCTGATGATGTTGGACCATAGACCGCTTTGAGTGCAAGGTAAAAGTTTTTCAAGTCATGGCTGTCAGCAAAGCCTTGGAGCTCATCTGCTTTATTACTCAGCCATGAATCCCGCATCTGGCGTAGTTTATGTTGGACGATTCTACGCATGTTGTTGAAAGCGTCTTTCTTGGATGTAGATTTTGGATCATTTAAATATGCTTTATGGAGATGGTGTTTCTCAGCCAACATCTGCTTTATATCATCTGAGTTCTCATCAAACCAGTCATTTTGTTTCTTGATGGAAGGACCCAGGACCTCTGTAGCAGTGTTGTAGATCTGCTCACTTAGGGCTGCCCAATTTGTTTCCACACTTTGGCCGTCTAGCGAGATAGATTTGAGACGGTCTTCTAAGGTGTCAGTAAATGACTGTTTGATTTTTGTCTTCTTTAGTTTGGTGACATCCAGCCTCTTTTGAGTTTTCTTCCCCTGAGGGCGCCTGGCTGGTTGGATACGAATTTTAAGTTTAGATACAATGAGGCGATGATCAGTCCAGCATTCGGCACCACACATGGACTTGGTCACCCGGACATCTTGCCTGTCCTTCTTCCTAACAATTACATAGTCAATTAGGTGCCAATGCTTTGAGCGAGGGTGCATCCAGGAGGTCCTGTTGCGGGTAGGAAGTCGAAAAATGGTGTTGGTGACAAGGAGGTCATGTTCTGCGCAAGTCTGGAGGAGACGAAGTCCATTACTGTTACAGCGACCCACGCCGTACCTACCAATAGTGCCATTCCAGGAGATGTTATCTGAGCCTACTCTTGCATTAAAGTCACCAAGAATGATGAGCTTATCTGCTTTAGGAACTGATGCAATGACTGCATGTAGTTCTTCGTAAAACTTATCCTTGACATCATCCTGGTTTGTCATAGTTGGTGCATACGCGCTAATGATGGTGGCATGTTTTCTTCCATAGAACAGAGGGATCTTGACCGTCATGAGTCGGTCATTTATTCCCTTTGGGGGCCCCGCTAACTTGCTGACAATTGCTGTTTTGATTGCAAATCCAACCCCTGCTTCTCGTCTTTCTTCAGTTCCTCTTCCGCTCCAAAAGAATGTATAACCTGCACCCTTTTCGCAAAGTTGGCCCTCGCCTGCAAGTCGAGTTTCACTCAGTGCTGCTATGTCAATGTTGTACCTGGCCAGTTCTCTCCCAATCAGGGCAGTTCGTCTCTCAGGTCTGTTTGCGTTAAAGTCTTTGTCAAGTAAGGTGCGCACATTCCATGCGCCTAGAATGAGGGGGAAAAATCTGTCCTTTCTTTTTCTTATATGTCGACCGCCGAAGTAGGGTACCCACCAACCGCGGTAAGCTGGTTAGGTAATGGTGAAGCAAGCAATGTTTAGGGCACCTTTTCTAGCCCCTTCCTCATGCCATGGAGGTGAGCAGTGCTTTCCTAAAGAGGGCTGCTCAGACACTCAGGGGGCTGCCGAATCCCACTGCTGCTCCGATCAGTGGAAGACGACCATATGGCCTGAGCCGCCTGTGTGTAGGTCTGCGACTACGACTGCCAGCGTACCCACGCCTGCCGCTTCGCCGCTCGCCCATCGCCACAGGACTTGTTGTGAGTGGATGGATGAATGGATGAATGGATGAAAGAGTGACTTGCGCGGTGATTTGGATTAAAGTGAGGAAGAGTTGCGCAATTCGTCGACCTCACTCTCTCGCCTGGGTCCATCTCAATCCAGTGGCAAGACAAGTCAAGACGACTGGAGATGAAGTCAGGTGCAGTGGATGACCAGGGCTTTCTACGTGCCTCGCCGTGCGCCTTACGCTCCACAGCGCGTTGCTGGTAATCGTCGTCATGCCCGTTGAACCAACAGGTGGTTTCTTCCGCGCAGTCTATCGAATCCAGTCTTCGCATGCATGGGTAGGCAGACCCTAACTCACCGAAGGTTTATAATCATTCGGCTACCCTCACCTAGTTTAGCCGGCCTGTCAAAGCCGTTGTCCGGGGGTGGCCGCTGTCGCATGCTGACAGCTACGAGGAGCCACAGGTGAGAGCTGGATGCCAGGTTTGGACCAAAGGTGTTGGGAAGTCAGGTATTGGTAGTACCTCTGGTGAAGGAGCTGTCATGCCCTTTTCAGGGCAGCTCGGTCGAATATAAGTCAGTATATCAATGTAGAGACAATGTAGATCAGCACCCACACGTAAGCTCCTTCAGGCTATCAGCTGACAGCTTAAACTTTATAATGGAGACTTGACACCCACTCATCAGGTTTCCTGTCACCGGATGGTAACAGGAAATAAAAACTCTGCAATAAAAAGACACCCTGGCCTTTTCAACCTGATCACAACTTCTTATCCCTATATTGTGTGATGGAATACATTGATACAGCGCTAAAATCCTCCATTTATAAAGATAAAGGTTAAAATAAATTGTAGGGATAAAATATAGTTAAGTTAAGCTGCGGCTTTATCGCCTACGCCACAAGCGCGTTGATTTGGTAGATCGTACCATCGTTTCTAGTGTCATTGGAAAAAGAAAAAAACTAATTATAACATGGGACGCGAAAGGCCTATTCGTTCAGACGGGGTAGGAAAGGAGAAAAGAAAAAAATGATGCTGTCTGCAAGCGTTTGAATCTAAGCCTAACATACGCGCGAACTTGTAGCTAGTGGTTTGAAATACGATGTAAAAAAGTAAGAACATGTAGTCAATTGGTCACGAAAACAGACTTAGCTCTTATTTAGAATGACGTAAAACTCTCGAAAATAGCTGGACAGCACATGGAAAAGAAGTGAACGCTTGGTAGTAAAGATTTCAAGACTAACATGGAAAAAAATATGGAATTTCTTATTAATAGGTTTAGACTCACAAAAATTAGCTAGTTTGATAGCCTATCTTTTCCTGACAAATAATATGCTTTCAAATAAAAAGACGTACAGATAATTCGGAAGTTATTGACAAAAGACTGATTTGCTCGATGCAGACTCGCAAACACATGTTAGTTTTGCATTCACTAAAGTTACATTTGACGCGTCCTTGAGACGAAGGCAGAAAAACAAGTACATGTAAACAAGGGGGAGACAAGGAGGAGAGAATCTAAAAATATCTTCGCAGTAGAAATCTAAGCAGGGGGTGAGGGAAAAATTTGAATAGTTTTTTGTAGTTGGGCCCAAAACCAAGTGCAATTTTGGGAAAACCCAAGTTCGGACAGACCGACCGACAGAAATACACTACACATTTGACCAAAAATTGGACAGTTAGTTTGAAATTTTAAATTCTAAAAGGGGCAGTACTCTCATTGGACGAGACAGTTAAGATTATTAAAAAATTTGCCGGCAAGTTGCCATTTTTTTGAAGACTGTCCATACGAGCAGATCGTTGAGGCTAAGAAGTTGTCGTCCATTGAACATATACTAATAATAAGGGGACGCCCTAGTCTAGCCAGCAGCTCAGCTGAGTTTGTGCTATTTCAGCGTATCTGTGTGTTTTATTCTGAATTGTGGTAAGGACGAAATTATTAACCTTTTATTAAACAATTCTGAGTGATTGATACTGCCATATAATGAAAAATGATTACGACAAGTGAGTACTTATTCTAGGTCCCCAGCCGACTGTCCAGGGCCTAGAGGTTGAATTATAATATGATACACTATCACAAATGTAGAATACAGATGTTTATTTTCAGGTGGAAACATATCACCCACCTTATTATATGGAAAAAAGAGATTAATGAAAATATTTCAGATGCAGTGCAGTCTCTAGAGGAGAGGAATGGGAAACTAGTGCTACTTGATAACAGCCTTGATGTAGATGTGCTGGGTCGGTCAGAGAGATCTGACCCTGTCTTTTAATTACATGTATTATTGCTTGTAAACATGGTGGATTAGGTAGTATGTTAAGACATAGCCTAATTTTGTGGTTTCAGAGTTTCTTTGTCTGGCACTGTGCTAGTGCCACATGTTCTGGAGAAGTCCAACTTTGTATGAAATGAGATGCCTACCATACTACCTCAGAGCATGTGAGGAGTGGGCCTAAGGAACAACTTTCTTTCATCGTCACAGGCCAGTTAAGTATTAAAGACCTGGCCTGCTGAGATTCAACAACTACAAAATTATAATTTAAACTACATTGTGAAAAATAAGAAACTTTTGTCCACCATTAATCCTGTATAAGGAGCAAATGACATTGTTAACCAAAGACTGGGTATGATGCAAATACCCCGACCCGACATCCAGCATTAGTTTTCCTAAAGACTTTTAGTTAGTACCAATATTAGCAAATTTAACTTATATATATATATATATATATATATATATATATATATATATATATATATGTGTGTGTGTGTGTGTGTACAAGCCTTTCATGTGATTATTCAATTATATGTACTTCTATTGACATTAATTCATATTGATTTAAAAGTCCTGACCAGAAGAAAAACTTGGTTCAGGACAAAATAAATTTGAAAAAAAATTGCAATTTCTAAATTTTAAACACAGTGTTAATTGAATTGATCATAGAGCTTAATATTAGTGTTTGTGTGTGTGTATTTGTGTACTTAATTACCAGCACACCACATTTCATTACCCTAGACATTAAACGTAGCTATCAGTCATATAAATCACAAATAAGTCTGATTGAGGTCATAGGTGGTAGTAGTAAGGTACTCTGTAAACTCACATAAACTGTTATCCTCAGGGACCTTCACAGCTGACCTCATTCAGTACACTAAGTAACCTAGCAACCACACTTAATAACATCAAAACCCACCACATATATACATGACAGTATGAGGTCAGCCTCTTGTGCATTCATGTGCATCAGCCCCTAATTTATGACTCACACCCTTCTGTGACTACACCACAGGTCCCTATGGCAGATACGCCACTGTACTTTTACATAGTTTGCTTCAATGCAATAATGTGGAGTAACCACATCTCCTTTTATATGATTTTTCTTTTCTTTTCTTACGTATAAACGCTCTAGGCATGTTGAAAAGTGTTCATAGAACACAGAGGCTTCCTATCATTTCCAATACAAAATATTAATACAAAATCATAATAATATGCAACAGTCAAATACAGTTCAATGTGAGGACTCAATAATGTTTGCTTCCGGCATGTCCTTCACTTTTCCACAGCAGTATCTGACTTTTTTAGTTTTAATCAAGCGTGAAAATATGTGGTGGGTTTTGATGTTAAGAAGAATGGTGTGCGTATAGTTGTACTTGAGTGAGATCAACTGTGAAGGTCTCTGAGGTAAACAATGAACAACTGTATTACAGAGTACCTTTCTTGTTACCACCTTACGATCTCACTCGAAGTTATATTCTTTTTGACTAGCGTGACTGAAAGCTACATAAAGTGTCTAGGGTATTGTAAGAGTGTTGTAAAAGAATCTCAATACAAAAACATATACAAACATATACTAAGTACTATGATAAACTCAACTAACTCCAGCTGTTAAATTTTATATTTAAAATATTTTTTGTTAAAATTTATTGGTCCTGAGCCTAAAGTTGTTTTGGTCAGGACTACAGTTCAATGAGAATCAATTTAGATGGATAGATATATTTACAAATATATGTCAAGATATTTACATGTAACAGACAATATGTCCATAGTACATTGTTACAAATGTTCACTTTGATGTTGTTTACTCTATTTAAATACTGGGAATGGGAAGCAGGTTGGGGATTGTCATCATTCCAATGTCTTTTGTTTCACTATGATTGTTCCTTATATTCTTTAGGAGGAATGTTTTTGTAAGCACAGGAGATTATTATTTGAGAGTGATAATTTGTCCCAGGCCAGATATAGCACTTATCTGGTTCCTGGAATAAGCCGCAGTTGTAGTCGGTTTGGCCAAACACTTCAGTCTCCTCTGGTCTTGACTTCTTTAATACAAGTAGGTGCCAGAGACTCTTTGAAATCTTGAAGACTTCTTCACTGATCGAGTACTAGCACCAGACAAGTGCCAGCAGGAACCCCTGTCGATGCAAGTTATGGTTCTGTCTTAATATCAAACTAATTCCTCTCAATTTACATGTAAACATATGGTCAACACAAAAGAACATGGTCAGCTCTCTCTGACAACCCTGCTTCTCCACTTTAGTTTGATGGAACAAATTTTACCAGTTTTCTTTTCTCTTCCCTAATGGATGCTACGCCTCTGTCATTCCTGCAATAATCTTTTCCATGCAATAAGATAGGTGTAATGTTCCTGTATGACAATCATATATATAGTCCTGTAGTTTTAAACTTCTAGATAGTCCCTTATATGATGGATCAACATCTAGGCCATGCATAAGTCTGTTATGGAACCATTTAATTACAATCTTTTTTTCATGGCCTTTTCTTACACACAACCCTTTGTTAATTAAAAAGTCAATAAAAATCAATCTTACCACATATCAAGGAAATATAAACAAGTAACGATGAATTAGGCAATAGAATATAGCACACTTTCATCACTGCCTCTGTTCAGACTGCTTTCTGATGGTACTATTACTAAAAAAAAAGCACAAGTCTGCTCATCGCTTCTTGCTCCTCTGAATATTTTGAAAAAATGGCAGCGAGCATCCTACTTTTCCTATCATGTAAAAAGCTTTGGCCAATGAGACCAAGTATCTCTTTTTTTGAATGAATTTAAAAAAAAAAATTATCTCAAACCCTATGCGTTACTATTACCAACTAGATTTGTATATTTAGGTCAGCCAATAATATTACGGCTTCCTTCAAATTTCATCCAATCCTTTTCATCGTACTATCTTAGCCTTTCTCTCACCTAATTTTTTCCCAAAAAAATATGCTATCCAATCTAAGCAGACATGACTTGACCTGACAGTATCTCCGATTCTCTATGTATTATCCTCAATATTTGATTATCTAATGGACTATTTATGTAATTGATAACATATTCTTAGTCAGCAAGGCCACAGGTACACGAATATATGATTTTTATGGGGCTACGTGGCTTGGTTCAATATTCCTTTTTTTCATGTTAGTTGTTGATTTTTAAACTACCTCCTGTTCAATTCTTTTCTCATGTACTTTCAAGCTAATTACGAGAGTTTATGTCATTCGCAATAAAAGCTAAGCGTGTTTTCATGACCGTAGTGTCCACTTTTTCTAACGTTACATCGTAGTTGAAACCGCCTAAGGGCAATACTAGCAAGTTAGTTTTATTTTTAGAAACAATTGTGAGACGTGATTTGCGTTGGTTATCTATCCGTCCCGTCTCCCCTCTACAATGTATTTAGGCAAATACTTAGTTGACCTAGGAAAGTGTTACGTTTGTCTCAAGGACGAATTTGAAAAATAGGGTACCCTTTTTGGTTCGGCTAAGGCGTTATCAAATAATAAGCTGAAGGCGTAGGCGACGACTATGATTCTCGCAGAAAATTTTTAGTACTATCCTATCTTTGACTTTATGGACTATACTGTTATATTCTAATTTAGATATTGTATTTAGAAGTTCACCACAAAATACATAAAGCATTCTTACCACTAGTTCAAAGAAATATGTCACAAATAACGTTGACTGGCAAAGAATATGGCCTCAGTTTTGCTCTGCCCCGTCCAGATAGTGAATCAGTATTTAATTTTACAAGTTATCACATCTGATCTCAACGTAGTTGTTTTAATAAAATTTTCTAGTCAAATGGCCACGAGACCACTAGCCTCTTGCCAATATCTATTAGAGCCGACCAATGAAAGCAGGCACTACTAAATAATTTTGAATTTAGTTTGAAAAAACAAAACAATTCCAAACAAACTATGTGCCTCGTAGTCCATTGGTCAGTCTGAGTTAGTTATGCCAATAGAAAAAGATGTTTCGTTTTAGCTACATTTTTCCTATCTCTCTCCTTTCACTCCTATACTCTTATACCAACTAATAGAATTTCAATTTCTACAATGCCTCTTTTTTTTTAAACTAGCGTCCCCAATAACGTTATGTGTAACGAGCAAGAACAACAGTCTGTCCGGTCAAGCGTTTGTAGACATTTAGTATTTTCTCAATAACTTGGCTAATACTTGGACTACCATATTTTTTAAAACATATTTTTGCTCAGGGGACTCTAAGCTATACTACCATATGATTTTTATGGTCAGTTTCAGTATGGTTTAGATTTTCAATTTTGTTACTGTCAATCGTCAAAATTAACTTTTTACACAAGTCGGCCATCTTCCCCCCTGTCTCTAACATTTTCCTCACTATTCAAATAAACCACCTAGTTTGAGTGACGTCAGAATATTACCGCTAGGAGGAAATGAAAAATTGTCTGTGTGTTTGCCTCTGCTGGCTTTGCCCACAGCGTGTATATATTAAAGAGACCTCGTGCAGAGCGAAGAGGGGTTTTTCAAAACTTTGGTAGTGTTTTGCGTTAATTATTACAATCGTCTCATTATTACTACTGAGAACTGTCCGAATTACTACAAATGTCAGTGTTAAAGTTAACATATTACGTTAATTCAAACGCCAGTTTGGTCTCACATTTCTGGCAAGTCGTTAATTACAAGCTTTTCCCCCGTTTCGTTTTTTATTGTACGTTTTTGAAACCGAAACTAAAGCGTGTTAGATTTTTACGGCGGGTCATTTTCTTAGCATTCCCACTGCACAAAAGGCATCGCCCTACTGGCGTTGAAGATGAAACCAGTCAGACACCTGAGGGCTGGGGTATTTATTCATCATAGGACTAAAATCTTACTGAAATAAGCGATTATCTCACACATTTTGCTACACACCTCCCTTCCTAAAACATGCATCCATTGCAGGTTACAATCTGTGAGATAACTTAGCGCAAATAAAGTCCTACGTTTTCTTCTGATTTTCATCACAAGGATGTCTACTCAAAAAATCTGCACCGACGTTCTGAGGGCCGGGAATATATTCAATCAGAAATGAGTATGGCTGTAACAATAATGACCATCTTAATAATCTGGAATTTTCATGCTTGGCTTGTGACAGGAATACGAGAGATGAATGATCCGTTTGGACCACAAATGTCCTGCCATTAGATAAATCTGAAATTTATTTGTAGCCCATATTAACGCCAAACATTCTTTCTCACTTGTTGAATAATTTTTTTCCGCCTTGTTCAACTTGCGGCTTGCATAAGCGACTGAGTTCTATTCCCCATCTTGTGAGGAGGACCTTTGCAACAATGTAGCACCCAGGCCCACATTGCTTGCGTCACTTCTCACGATAAATTCTTGATTTAAGTCAGGCAATTGCAATACTGGCCTGCTTGTGAGTTTTTCTTTTAACTCCTGGTAAGCCAATCCACACTGTGCGGACCAATTTATTGTATCAGGATGTCCCTTTCGAGTTAAATCCGTCAGAGTAGCACATATAGAGTTAAAATTTTTAATGTACTTTTGGTAGAAACCACACAACGACACAAAAGATCGCACATCTTTCTTTGTTTGTGGCCTAGGTGCTCTTTTCAGTTTCTCCAGTTTCTTGGGGTCAGGGGTCATGCTACCCTGATGTACGGTATGTCCCAAGAATTCCAACTCTTTACACCCAATACAACATTTTGTTGGTCTAGCAGTGAAGTTAGCCTCTCTGAGTCTATCAAACAGCATATTCAAAGAGTTAACATGTTCCTCAAAAGTTTCAGTAGCAATGAGGATATCATCCATGAAATTCGAGATGCATGGATTTTTCAGGGGATCCAACAATTTTCGCATCATCCTAGAAAACACACTCGGGGCATTTTTCAACCCAAACGGTAGCATGTTGAACTCATAATGACCCTCCGAGGTGCTAAATGCTAAGTAAGGTCGAACCTCAGGCTTTACTGGAATTTGATAATAGCATTTGCTCAGATCCACCTTGGAAAAATATTTTGCCTTGTTCAGCCTGGCAAAAAGTTGAGTAGTATCAGGTAATGGATCCACCTGATCTTATGTGGCAGCATTCAGTTTCCTGTAATCGATGCACAGTCTATGTTCTCCCGATGGTTTCCACAACAAAACCACACAGGAACTATAAGGACACTCACTGTGAGAAATAATCCCTTCTTGTAACAAATAATATATCTCCTCTTTCAAAGCCTTTTCCTTAGCGAACGGAATAGAATAAGGCCTCATACAGATGGGTGTTGGGTCTAGTAGTTTCATATCATATTCCAACAAATTTGTGTGCCCCGGCTTATCCGTTAACACGTCTGTATGTTTCTCCAGGACCTTTTGAATCCTCTCCCTTTGTCCTTTTGTCAGGTGATTACTGATCTTCACCTGTTCAAGCGTTTCACTGGGCTTCAGTGGATATTCAACTGAGGTGAGAGGTTCATTTTTCATTTCGGTGGCAATTGACAAGGCCATTAAGTGTGTTCCTTCCATGATTTGTCTGTCCAGATATTTCTTCAAAAGGTTCACATGATAGACTTTTTCCTTTCCCTTTTTGGCTATCTTATAATTTGTTCTGGATACCTTTTCCAAAACCGTATATGTACCTTGCCATCCGATCTGAAGTTCATTGTTGCTGCCTGGTAAAAGAAGAAGCACCTTCTCCCCTACAGCAAGCTCCCTATCCTTCGCTTTTTTGTTATAATAAGCAGCATGCTTTTTCCTGGCTTGTCTCAAATTTTCATTTGCCAGTTTCTAACTAGTTTTTAAACGAGTGGTCAGTTCGTTCACATATTGGTATGATGAGGTAACAGTCCCTTCTGCCTTCTCATCTGTCCACGTCCTTAACAATGCTTCTAGTGGACCTTTTATTGGCCTCCCAAATAAGAGGGTTGCGGGAGCCATCCCGGTTGAATTATGTAGAACTTCCCGATAAGCAAACAATGCAGCGGGCAAATATTGGTCCCACGTATCAGGTTTCTAATGTGCCAGCTTTCTCAGGATAGAAATGAGAGTCTCATAGAACCTCTCTACCTGGCCGTTCCCTTGGGGGTGATACGGACTACAATGAAAGTGTTTGGCTTGAAATAACCTAAAAACTTCTTCTGTTAGTTTCCCCTTGAACTGAGAGCCGTTATCATTCAAGATTTGATGCGGGAATCCTAACCTTGTGAATATAGTAAGTAATGCCTCTGCCACATGTTTCGAATCGATTGACGACAGGGCTACCGCCTCTCCCCACATAGAACAAGTGTCCACCAGAGTAAGGATGTAACTGTTCCTCCTCTTGGTCCGAGTGAGAGGTCCCACAATATCCACTGCAACTCTCTCAAAAGTGTTCCCACTATGGGCATTTCCCCTAGAGTTGCTGGAGCAGTCCAATGTTTCGGAGCTACTCTCTGACATTCTG
Source organism: Oreohelix idahoensis (assembly GCA_024509875.1). Taxonomy (NCBI): domain Eukaryota; kingdom Metazoa; phylum Mollusca; class Gastropoda; order Stylommatophora; family Oreohelicidae; genus Oreohelix; species Oreohelix idahoensis. The sequence goes on from JAMPIV010003512.1 coordinate 210,462, forward strand.
GACAGGATTTTACATATCTCTTTATGTCTTCCGTTATCCCTGGCCAGAAATAATGACACGCTATACGCTGTCCGGTTGCGCTGATCCCCTTATGACCACTAAAGGGAACTGCATGTCCTAATTCCAACACTCTCTCCCGATATGAAGTTTTAAGTACCAGTTGGCTGTGACCATTTGTTCCATTTCCGGTCTTCCTGTACAACAATTTGTTCTTCATATAAAAATCCCCTTTGCTTGGAGGTGTGTGGCATTTAGGTAATTTCTTAAAGCAAGGCTTGAGTGTACTATCTTCAGCCTGTGCCTTCCTCATCTCCTCTGGATGAATATTTATCGGCTCATCTTCTTCCTTTCTGGATTGTGAACGGGTCTGGGCTGCTGCCAGGATCACAGGTCTCTTGGGATTCCCCAAGAAGACATAACGACATCCCAATATCAGAGGGTAAATGGGTGCGTCTATCACTGCTGCTATGATTATTCATTCCACATAGCAAGTTTTCACTGTTATCCTTGCAATGGGAAGTTTCATGAGTGGTAGGTCCTTGGTCGCCCCTTGAATTTCCACTATTTCGGTGGTATATTGATCCTGGTTCACCAAGTGCGCACTCACAACGGAATCGAAATCCAAACCGGTATCATAAAGGCACCTAGTTGTGACTCCATTACATACCATGTCCTCACATACTGGGGGATGATAAGGTTCCTGCTGTCCAGTAGGTTTTACCTTTTCTTCCTTTTTCCCCAACTTCATCGCTGCACATCCAGAAGGTTTCCTTGTACAAAATTTTGTGTCATGACCCTCTCTCTTACACCATTTACAATAGTATCTATTTTGATAAAGGGGTTTTCTTTAATCATATTTCCTGTCATTGAACTGTGAGTTTTTATGTTTATTATCATTGCGTGGCCTATCAAAATTTGGCTTCAACTTGTTACCCTGATCTTCATTATCAAACCTATTTGAGTTTTGTGGGGCCCTATAACTATCTACATGCTTCTTTTTGGCGCCAGCTACTTCTGCCTGGGCTGCCTGATACCTCTCAGCGACATTAAGTAACTCACCCAGCCTCTCTGCACCCTGTTCCATGAGAAACTTTCTCAAGTCTGGAGCCATGGACTCTGTCAATTGCTCAATAAGGATCATTTCTTTAAGATCTTGGATTTTCCCCAGAGCAGTCCATTTCTCCAAGTAAGTCTCCAACCGTGCAGAGAACTGGTGATAAGTCTCACTCGACAGTAGCTTGGCATTTCTAAACTTTTTCCTGTAAAATTAACCATGCTTTTCGTATCTTAACAATAGTGCCTGCTTTAACAAGTCATAATTGTCTTGATCATCCCTGCTCATTTTTGAAAAAACGTCATAAGCTGTTCCCCGAAGACCTTGGGATAACTTCAAGCTCCATCTTTCTTTTTTTTAGCCCATAAGTTGTAGCTAATACCTCATACCTACTTAGATATGATTCAATATCATCATCTCTCTCAACAAAATAATCTAAATGAAACCCCATAGCTGAGTTGGAGGCCCCCTGACTAGCAGTCGTATCAGAGGTAGATGGGCTGTGACCATTTTCAGGAGCATGGCCTTGCAACTCCAACTCCCTTAGTCGCAACTCATGCTCCCTCTGCAACCTTTTATCTTCTGCTTCCCCTTCTAATCTTTTATCTGCTGCTTCCCTTTCGGCAGCCAATCTCTTTTCTTCTGCTTCCCTTTGCAGTCGTTTTTCTTCTGCTTCCATTTCTAATCTGTTACCTTCTGCTTCTGATTTTCTCTCCTCCAACTGCAGCCTCTTAATTTCAGCCTCTCTATCATCCTCTAAGGCCCTAGCCTCCTTCTCAGCCTCAATTTATAAACGTTTCATTTCTCTGGCATCTTCTAACTGCATTCTCCTCTCTTCAGCTAACCTATGTTCTTCCCTAGCAATAAACATATCACATTCTGAGGTGACATAGTCAATCAAAAGTTGACCTTCCATATTCATGTCTCTCGTAGTCTGCACAGCAGCAGAGCGAAACTTGGCCAAATCCGCCATCTGATAAATACTAAAATGTTCTAAATCAATTTCCAAAACAAGTACAATTTTTATTAATTAATCCAGGCTCTGACACTTCATCAATTCCCAAAACTTGGGCAATATTAATAATGGGGATTCCCTGGGTAAATATAAATGTTCTTATAGCTAAAACCCAGACCAGGATCCCAATATATGTAGTACTGGAAGTTCCTATCCCGGACAAGCCTACCAATTTATGTAGCACATGTAATTTTTGCTGGGGAGGTTAAGATGTTATACCTAACAAGAAAGATAGTTGTGTCTGTGGTAACTGTGTGAGGTCAAGCACATGTAGGTCCCTGACTATAAAAAAAATGATGATGATGATGATATATTGATCAGGGAATCTAACGCTACCTCCCTAGATCTCACACAGTCCGTATTTTGATTCTAGTGCCTGGTGTATGATGTCTCTTGTGTCTGGGGGTGAAATGAAGATGATGGTACATCAACACAATACACTTTAACTCACTATAATAAAATGAATAAGACGGTGGTTAAAGTTTTCTTTTAAAATTTGAATGTTTTTTTCTTTATACAATTTAATCTGCCTGTCCCGCCAACTTCTTTTGGACAGGTCTTTGAAAATGAGGAAATATATTTACATGTAATGCTTTAACTAAAAAATATGGACTCTTGGTCCTATGAATATATTGTTAATATAGAGTTTGTGTAGGTGTATTCACAGACTAATACTTTAATAGTTGCTAGTGATTGTCATTTGTTATGAGGAGCTGTTGTTTGCATCAAGCCCCATATAATTCAATGTTATTTTGAAAGGAACTATTTTCTTAGGATGAAATGTCAGAGGTCCCAGCTGATAACATGTCACTTGGGATTCTTGATCGGTCGAATATAAGTCAGTATATCAATGTAGAGACAATGTAGATCAGCACCCACACGTAAGCTCCTTCAGGCTATCAGCTGACAGCTTAAACTTTATAATGGAGACTTTACACCCACTCATCAGGTTTCCTGTCACCGGATGGTAACAGGAAATAAAAACTCTGCAATAAAAAAACACCCTGGCCTTTTCAACCTGATCACAACTTCTTATCCCTATATATACATGACAGTATGGGGTCAGCCTCTTGTGCATTCATGTGCATCAGCCCCTAATTTATGACTCACACCCTTCTGTGACCACACCACAGGTCCCTATGGCAGATACGCCACTGTACTTTTACATAGTTTGCTTCATTGCAATAATGTGGAGTAACCACATCTCCTTTTATATGATTTTTCTTTTCTTTTCTTACTTATAAACGCTCTAGGCATGTTGAAAAGTGTTCATAGAACACAGAGGCTTCCTAACATTTCCAATACAAAATATTAATACAAAATCATAATAATATGCAACAGTCAAATACAGTTCAATGTGAGGACTCAATAATGTTTGCTTCCGGCATGTCCTTCACTTTTCCACAGCAGTATCTGACTTTTTCAGTTTTAATCAAGCATGTAAATACATAAAGCATTCTTACCACTAGTTCAAAGAAATACAAGTTATCACATCTGATCTCAACGTAGTTGTTTTAATAAAATTTTCTAGTCAAATGGCCACGAGACCACTATGCCTCTTGCCAATATCTATTAGAGCCGACCAATGAAAGCAGGCACTACTAAATAATTTTGAATTTAGTTTGAAAAAACAAAACAATTCCAAACAAACTATGTGCCTCGTAGTCCATTGGTCAGTCTGAGTTAGTTATGCCAATAGAAAAAGATGTTTTGTTTTAGTTACATTTTTCCTATCTCTCCCCTTTCACTCCTATACTCTTATACCAACTAATAGAATTTCAATTTCTACAATGCCTCTTTTTTTTTAAACTAGCGTCCCCAATAACGTTATGTGTAACGAGCAAGAACAACAGTCTGTCCGGTCAAGCGTTCGTAGACATTTAGTATTTTCTCAATAACTTGGCTAATACTTGGACTATCATATGTTTTAAAACATATTTTTGCTCAGGGGACTCTAAGCTATACTACCATATGATTTTTATGGTCAGTTTCGGTATGGTGTAGATTTTCCATTTTGTCACTGTCAATCGTCAAAATTAACTTTTTACACAAGTCGGTCATCTTCCTCCCTGTCTCTAACATTTTCCTCACTATTCAAATAAACCAACTAGTTTGAGTGACACCAACGGGCTGATCACCCGTTTGCCAGTCACTTCGATTACGGAAACAACAGCAAATGGATTGATTTGCCGTTGCCCTAAAGACGCCAATAGGCGTGATGGGAAACAATGGCAAAGAAAACCTATCTGCTGTTGCCCTAAGACGCCACTAGGCGCAATGGCCACTGACTGCTTTGACGGTCGGTGGCTAAGGACGGAAGAAGAAGAAGTTTGAGTGACGTCAGAATATTACCGCTAGGAGGAAATGAAAAATTGTCTGTGTGTTTGCCTCTGCTGGCTTTGCCCACAGCGTGTATATATTAAAGAGACCTCGTGCAGAGCGAAGAGGGGTTTTTCAAAACTTTGGTAGTGTTTTGCGTTAATTATTACAATCGTCTCATTCTTACTACTGAGAACTGTACGAATTACTACAAATGTTAGTGTTAAAGTTAACATATTACGTTAATTCAAACGCCAGTTTGGTCTCACAGTTCTGGCAAGTCGTTAATTACAAGCTTTTCCCCCGTTTCGTTTTTTATTGTACGTTTTCGAAACCGAAACTAAAGCGTATTAGATTTTTACGGCTGGTCATTTTCTTAGCATTCCCACTGCACAAAAGGCATCGCCCTACTGGCGTTGAAGATGAAACCAGTCAGACACCTGAGGGCTGGGGTATTTATTCATCATAGGACTAAAATCTTACTGAAATAAGCGATTATCTCACACATTTTACTACACACTCTAACCCGATTTTAATGTTCCCCACTTTCCTTAGGAAGATAACCAAACATCTTAGGTCAACACCTTTTTGATTATTTAGAAAATAATTGCTCTATTATACGTTGTGCTGGAGTTATCTAAATGCTTAGTGATCAGATTCTGTTATCTATATAATTCTGGTGACCAACAGCCTTCCTGAATCTTAAGTCAAAGTGGGACTTTCCTACTATTATAACCATAAAAGAACAACGCTTTAAAGAAAACCCACTTTCAACCTTGAAAATGCTAAGATGGACGCCTTTTCGTTCCGAATAGGGCTAATCAGGTTCAGCAGCTCCATATGGTATGTATTTTGCCGAAAGATAAGTGAATTACTTTATAGTGTCAAGTGTCTATCGAACGGTTCGTAAATTATTTTGCAGTCATCAAGTACTATAAAATATAAGATGTAATTATAATATAATCAACATGCATTTACCTTTCCTTTATCTTAAAAGCACTGGTATTGTCAACTCCCAGTCTTCTTTATTTTAACGAGGAAACTGCAGGAACCATCCAAAGAAAAAGCAAATTTACACGTAGCACTAACTGGTAAAGTACTCCAAAAATAAAACTACATTATGAAAGTCTTTGAACTACCTGTGGTATACTGACCTTTAGCTTGTTCACGTGAAGCCTTCCTATCCTGTGGTGTACTGACCTTTAGCTTGTTCACGTGAAGCCTTCCTATCCTGTGGTGTACTGACCTTTAGCTTGTTCACGTGAAGCCTTCCTATCCTGTGGTGTACTGACCTTTAGCTTGTTCACGTGAAGCCTTCCTAACCTGTGGTGTACTGACCTTTAGCTTGTTCACGTGAAGCCTTCCTAACCTGTGTTGTACTGACCTTTAGCTTGTTCATGTGAAGCCGTCCTAACCTGTGGTGTACTGACCTTTAGCTTGTTCACGTGAAGCCTTCCTAACCTGTGGTGTACTGACCTTTAGCTTGCTCACGTGAAGCCTTCCTAACCTGTGACATCCGTTCAAGATCTTGCCATGTCTTCTTTAACCCTTGTGTCGCGAAATTCTTCGCCCAACCTCTTCTCTCTGTCTTTCTCTTTCTCTCTCTCTCTCCCATGATTTCGAATGCCAAATAGGACAATGACCCAAGGTTGGGGGTTTCCAGCTACTTGACGCTTCAATGTTTCAACCGAGAGGCCAATGAACCAGATAGGCGGGGATTTCCAGTTGACCGGGTGCTCATAGGACATTCACCCGTGACCCGTAGGCTGGGGATTTTCCTAGCCTGGATGAGTTCAGTGACCGCTGTTAAACGTATAAAATAAAGACTTTATCGGTTAGGTTTTTACTCACATCTGCATGCCCCGGCGGAAACTTCTAGCGTGTAATCTGTCAGACTACCAGGCAAAAGAATTGCTTATATATATGCCGTCTTTGAGTAGCCAAACTCAATGTTGGATCAAAGCGGGTGAGCTGAATGCATTATCTTTTTATATGCAATTATTTGTATTGAATATAGGAACTGCTTTCAATTATTATCTCATTATATGCAATTAACTTTAGTTAATGTTTGCACTGTTTTTCAGTCAATGCAGTTCTGTCTTTTATGCACATACTTCATGGTTGTATATTTTATGGAATTCATATATTTACTGTTATATGATTTTCGTATGCCTTTGATGTCCTTCAGGTTGTTTCACAGAACGCATTTGCACTTCCCTGCCCGCCTCTTTTATTTAATGGTTGTATACTTTATCGCATTCATGTATTTAATGTTGTATGATTTTTGGTATGCCTTTACAACAGTTGATAATATATGTATGCCCCTACCCTATTAATATTATATGTTTGCAGGTCGACGAATGGCGCCCAACATTGGTCCATGTCATTTATGTAATAATATGACTGATATCTGAGCCTGGTTTATGGACCACACTCAGGACAAATTAATGCCTCTAACCAGAGAGCTAAATAGATTGTTCCTTTGTGTGTATCTCCTAGCTCTCTGGTGGTGACGAACGCAGGTGAACTCGCAGTCGTGTAGTGAAACCTTGCAGTATACAGCTACGAACTATTCCAGCAACTTGGCCAGGGGGAGAAAACTTGCAGTGATATTGTGACGTCATACAGCAGCAACAACATTCATGATAAGTGCTTTTTTTAAGAAAGGACCAAACATTAAAATATATTGTGTCATACCAGTCAGTGATTAGAATTAGGACATAAACCTCAGCCATCATGAAGGGTACCCTAATAATAAACATAACTTTTGTGTAGGCTATTTTTATCTCCTACTCAGTAATATATACATATAACCATATATACATAATTTGTTTTTTTTTCTTCCTTGTGTTTTTCTGTAACCAATATAGCTTGAGCTAATATACATTCATTGAAAAGAATGTCACTGTTGTTTCTTTCTTTTCTCTAAATGTTCTGTATTGATTGGTAGTTAACTGTTTTTGTTAATCATTATCTTAATTACCAGCTGGGGGTCTCATGAGCCATATCAGTACCTCAGGAGAAGTGTGTCTGAAGACCTAACCTACTCTCAGGATCCTTGATGGGATTTGCTTCTTAACTTAACTGAGAAGAGTTTAAATTTCAGTCTCCTGAAACATTTCTTCCTACAAGTGTCGGACTATCACCTACAGCGAGCCAAAAGGCACTGTGGAAGAGATTGGTACTCTCTTTTATTTCTTCTATCTATCCTCTCTTCAACCCTGCCGCCACACCTTGTTATCTGTCTCTAATTCTTGTCCCAATATGTTTTCCAGTTCCCTTTTTCATCTGAAATAGCGGACTCCATCACAAAGACGGCACAGTAATAATATCAAGTCAAATAAAATAGAAAGTGTACTAAATGATAAATGTGACCACTTTACTGGGGTCCTCTGGGGAAACTATTCTCTCCTCGGTAGAGCCGCTCCTCATGCATGTCCTGGGAGGTGACTCACATTAGATAATGCTAGGGGCTAGCAACCTCATCATAGACAACAAATTGCTACAGAACCCACAGATGCCAGAGCATATGATTGCTTTTGCCCAGGTTTCCTGGTAAGGTCGCTACTTGAAGTGTTGGTTCCGTGTTCTATCTTGAAGGAAATAGAACGATAATGATAAAAATGAATAAATTTGAATCTGTCCAACCAGCATGAAAAACAGGTTAACAATGGGTGTATAACAGGAAAGCTTACAAATTCAAATGAAATAACTCTACATATAGCACCGAGTAATTAGGAATAGTTTCCATCATCATTTAATTCAATGTATGCAATTTGTCTCTTTCTTTTATATGTTATCAGTCATTACCCTTTAGCTCCCGAAGGAGCATAGACCTTCAGAAAACACTTGCCACGTTTCCTGTCACGTGCCAACAGCACTAGTTCTTTCTACGCTTTCCTCTTCAGGTTCTCTTTTGTCTCCAGCTCTCTTCTCCATTTTTTGGCTCTACCTCTGCCTCTCTTTCCATGGTGATTCCAGAACAAGGACTGCCTTGTAATGCTATTAACATGTGTCCTCAATGTGTGTCCTATCCATCGCCACCGTCTTTTTATCAACTCTTGTTCCACTGGCACTTGTCTGGTTCTGTGATAAATATCCTTTACGTGCTCGCGGAATCTATCTGCCAAACGTCTGTCAGTTTCACCAACATAGGTAATGTTGCATCTTTTAAAGATAATGGCATAAATAAGATTTCTAGACTCACGTGTAAATGACTCTCTAATAATAAAATTACCCTTCGGAAATGAAACAGTTAGAGTCTGGAGCACATGCGTACACGTACGACATCTTGGGCGGTGGCAGGCCTGTGTGCCAAAATATGGACGGCTAGTATTCATCAAACGGCTGTGTACGAGAAAGTCCTTGAAGTTCTTATTCCTGCGATATGCCACCACAGGGGGATCCCGGAACAATTCACGGGTAACAGGATCAGAGTTGAGAATAGGCAGATGACGGAATAGAATTCTCTTCCCCGCCAGACAGTGAGGAGGGAAAGTTAGAACCAGTTTTAATCTGTCAGTTTTGGCAGAAGGTTTAGTTGTGAGTGCCATCTGACGAGTGACGTGTGTGATGCGATTAAGAGCATCAGATAAAACACGTTCTAGATAAAGACGTCGGCGAAAAAACTTGAGCATCTCTTGAACTCGTTGATGGAAATCATCGTCATCGTGACATAACCGACGCAAGCGAAGAAGTTGAGAAAAGGGGGATGGAATTTTTACAACTAAGAGGGTGAGATGAAGTATAAAGATGGAAACCATGAGCGTCAGCAGCCTTATAATAGACAGACGTATCAAGACCAGTAGGGCTAATAGTCACAGTGATGTCAAGGAAGTTCACTGAAGTTGTAGAAATTTCAAAAGTGAATTTGATGACAGGATTGAAATTATCAACATAGTCAATAAATCGACGGAGGTCTATCTCAGACATGTCTGTGATACCAATCCCATCATCAATACAGGATCTGTTTTATCGAAAACCTGCTTGTTCGTTTCTCAGTTGCTTGTCTATGAAGACTTTTAATCTCTCAAGGATGATTCTATTTTATAGCAACATTATTCCTCTAGAATGTGTGCACTTTTGTAAATTTCCATTCTGAGACAATTTGACCAGATAACCTTCCTTTCATTCTGCTGGTATTATTTCTCTCTCCTAGAATTTGCGAAGTAGTTTGTATGATATCTCTGCAGAGGTGTGAATATCTGTTTTGGTGGCCTCTGCAGGAATGCTATCTGGGCCAGCTGCTTTTCCATCGTTCAGAAGCTTTATGGCTTTCGTTATTTATTCTTTACTTAGACGTTCACAGTTGTGTAGCTGGCTGGATGTCTGAGGGATTTGTTGGAGCTGGTCTATCGAGAAGTTCTCCAAAATGTTATGTCCATTTCTTCGTTTGTTCTTGTTCCATTCTTGTCTTTGATGAGGCCATTTGCTTGCTTATTTTTCCTGTTAGCTTCTTTGTGTTTTTGTACAGGTCCCTTATATTTCATTTGGCTGCAACTTCCTCTGCTTCCCTTGCCAACTCTTCAATATACTTGCTCTTGTCTTCATTCTTCTTTGTTTGCTTCTGCGTACGTTTCATGAGCCTTGACTTTGGAGTTTCTGGTTTTGCTTCTGTTTAAATCTGCTTTCTGGTTTTTCCTGTCTTCTATCTTGTTTATGCCTTGTGCTGAGTTTCTCTTTTTTTTCCAGTACCTCTCCACATGTCTCATTTCATATATGTTTTACTTGTTGCCAGTGTTCTTACGTATATGCTACATCGTCCAGCTGTTGGTGCACTTGGTATTTGTTGGTTACTGTGATTGAAAATGTTTTCCTTATTTCCTGATTTCTTAGATATCCCACATTATACTGTTGCCTATAGCTATGTACTTTTGTGATATTTTTAGTTTTAATTTTGGTTTAGCTAACAGAGGTTGGTGATCTCATCCCATATCTGCTCCTCTGTATACCTTTATGTCATTTAATGATGACCTAAACATCTTCTTTATGCAAATGTGATCTATCTGATTCTCAGTTCTGTTGTCTGGTTATATCCGCATTGCTTAATGTATTCTTTTATGTGGAAATATACTTTCTCCTATAGCAAGTTGATTTGAAGCACAGAAGTTTTTAATTAGTTTCCCCATTCTCGTTCATCGTACCTAATCCGTTTTCCTATGATTTCTTCAAAGCCGGTGTAGTCTGTTCCTATTTTTGCGTTTAGGTCCTCCATCAAAATTGTGATGTCATTTCTTTATCTAAGACATTTTGTAATCTCGTGTAAAATTCTTCTTTCACGGATTCTTCTTTATCATTCGTTGGTGCATAACACTGGATGATGTTTGTATTTATTTTCTTTTTGGCTGTTTTAAACATTGCTGTTACAATTCGGGGTTCCATTGTTTCCCATTCTATATGTGCGTTCTGTGCTTCGCTCGACAGCATTACAGCCACCTCTTTATTGTGGTGGGCACTTTCTTCCTCATGTCCTGAGGACAACACCGTTTCTCCTGTGATAAATGTATTCCTCCCTACGCCCTTCCACCTTGTCTCGCAGAGACCCAAGCTATCAATCCTGTAATTCATCATTTCTGCTGCTACTTGTGCAGTTTTCCGTTGTTCATATTGAGTACGAACATTCCAGGTGCCAATACTGGAGATTTTCCTGGACGAAAAAAAAGTTAGTCGGCAACTCAGACTCCTTTCGGCTTTTTCTGAGTTGCTTCGTGCGCCTTCTTTACAGAGGACCTTCTTCTGTCTTGGGCTGCTGAGTTTATTTATATTATATATTTGAATTATCCATAGTGTTTGAAGTTTTTGTGGTAAAATGTTTTTATGGGATGAGGTAACCAGCCTCATGCCAACTCTCCTTAGTCGCGTTTTACGACATGCCTTGAAGAGTACAGTGTTACTATTTTTGCTCCCCTTTCTGGCCCTTCGTGGTAAATCACGGGTGTTAATATGTTATAATAGACAGATTTTCACAAGTGAGATTGTGGAAAAGTAAGTAGAATCTGTCCCTGAACTCGAGAAGCTTCTCTCATTCAGCCTATCTCTACAACAGAAATTGTTAATCAGACAGTCAACCACAATATATATATATATATATATATATATATATATATATATATATATATATATATATATATATATATATATATCACCCCTCACCTACACACACACATAAGTGACGACAGTTAGACGCACAGATGTGAAAACTAAATCAATGGAATAGGGTTCTTTTGGAACAAGCTTACCGACACACGTAAATAAAGTTTATGTACATTTTATTTATTATAAAATGAAACTTTACAACAGCAATATTTTGGATATCAAATCAAATACAAATAAACATAGGTTAATGAATTAATTATTAAAGAGTTAGACCCATAGGTGTAATCCTCCCTCCCTCTGTTGAGACAAAAATCCCGTTAGAAGAAAAGGTATTAAACCCCAAAAGAGTCAAAGGTTTATACGCTATGGTCTAGAATTTCTCTCTACAGTAAAGAACATAGTTTATACGTTAATCTATTCTAAGAGGAACAGCATTAGCAAAACTTGCATAAAAAATACACAGTGGGTGCATGAATTATACAATAGAGGCGTCACCCATTCCTACTTTCTTCCTATTCATACAACAGTGGCCACTGACATTCGTTCTTACCTACAACTTGATTTTCACCTTCTGGTGCAATCTTTAGGACACACACACACAGCCCATCCAGGGTTCTTTAGCAAAGAGAACCCCAGCTCTACAGAGACAGGGTAAATCCAATTTCTCCGGGGAGCGTTCACTTTACTATTTATGTTTTAGGATTACTGTTTATGTCACTTGAATCAGGTCAGGCTAGAAAATGTCACAGTGCTCACAGTGTCAAAATCTTGAGGTTTCCAGTACTTCGGAAATGTCAGGTCGGTAACTTCTCTCAGTATAAAAAAATTCATTTGTCACACCACAACTGGTCACACGTCGGAAAACGTTAAGGTTTGTTAGGTCGCCACAACTGGACTGAATGTAAATGAGATTGAAAAAAGAAATCTGGATCTATACGCCAGTTACCAAGTCACTCTTAACGTTCTTTGGGTTGGTATTCTGTCTCTTTTCTGGGTGTAAACACAACCTCAGACAGGTTCACCTTGAAAAAAACCCAGTTACTAATACAAGAAATGTTCTTTAGTATGATTATTCTCAGATTTACATGGAAGCCGCTGGTAAGGTTTAGGGTTTGACCCAATACTGTGTAAAGGAGAAAAAGATACAAATACTTAACATAATATAGCATACACAATCCTATCCTTACCCCGCGTAAAATATAATATATTCACTTCGGTTATTTCCTTTAAATTATAAACTACAAGCTTAGAGCTAGTCTTATCGTTTAAAACTCCCGTGAAATAAATTCTAGTCATTTAAAAAAAATTAATCATCATGAATTAGAAATAAATACATATTTCGTCAATACTCATGATGAACGGTGCATTACTTGTTGGTTAAAATATTCTCTGACTGGTTATTAGCAGTTAATTAAATTTATTTTATAGCTGGCATAGTTTAGCTAGAAATTATTATTTGTTCTGCTAGCCACTGTAACACAGTAAAATCCTAAAGAAATAATATGACGGTACTATCTAGTAAATCACTCTGCACAGTAAATCTTAGTGAAATATACTTGACGATTTACCACCAAAATCACTCAAAACTATTAGTATAGTATATACCTTCGCACAAACTTCTAAGACTATTCTCCAACAAAAACTAAGAAACTCTACTCAATACGAGTGATTCTACAATTGCAGCTAGATGTCTTCTAAATCTGTCGAATACTGGATAAATTTTAGTTAGCCTGCTCGGGTTTATATATATCTGCAATGAAAGGAAATGTTACACTATTCCGAAAACCATACTCTCTGCCAGACTTAGCACCTACGGGAAATTCTTCGTTCAGCTTTGCAAATCAAAGATCTTTCTCACACTAAACCCGAAAACCAGACTCACGCTCTCTCTTCTAGATCAGGAATAACGTAATTGGCTAAACAGTGCAAATTTCTTCACGTCTACGCTCGTATGGGCCAGTCTAGCGGGCAATGTCTTTGATCTCGTCGTTCTCACCATGGTTTAATTAACTTACAGGCGAATGGACTCAGGAAAAGGTAATAGAAATTGTCTCCCTTTTGTTCCAAAATTATCTGATCCTATACTCAAATTATTCAAATCGCTGGTATAATATTACAGCTAACCGGCTAATAGGTCTGCTGGCAAATTCTCATCAAAGGGAATAGCGAACAGCAATAAAGTCTGCGTGCTAAATAGAAAACGGACCGATCTCAGACTGTATAGGAGGTTTTTATGTTAAAACCAGGCGTAGGTGAAAGCTGGATAAAAGAAAAGTGTAGATAAAGAAAATAGATATATGAAATCTATATCATAATATGTCACAAACGTCCCTGCTTAAAGATATGAAACCACGTCATGTCCAGTTTATGGAAATTGATTTCTTATATCAGTAGCTTCCGGGTGACTGTTATCTTCCTCTCATCTTCCCCCTCCGTCTCTCCAATTCCTACTCCTGAAATCTGCTCCAACGTTTTTTTTCTCTGGAATGTATTCCGTGTTTGCTTGAAAGAGTGTCGCTGCTTTTGACATGGTTGGAAGATTCCGTGTGTTTGCAGTGGAATTTCCCTGCCACTATCATCATCTTCGTCAGTTTTGGCGATCGCCAGGAGATGTTCGGAGGACGGCACTGGTCTCTCCAAGTATTTCTTCAAAAGATTTACATGGTAGACCTTCTCCTTTCCTTTAATAGAAATCTGGTAGTTAGCCCTTGACATCTTTTTAAGGACGGTAAACGGCCCTTGCCATCCGATGCGTAGTTTGTTGTTCCCGGTTGGGAGTAACAACAAAACTTTCTCCCCTGGTTTTAGTTCTCTCTTTTTCGCTGCTTGATTGTATCGTTTAGCGTGCTTTGCGCGTGCTCGCTTAAGGTTTGTCGTTGCTAGATCCCATCCTAGCTGTAGCCTTTCCTTCAATTCCGATACATATCTACTGGCTGAGACGACTGTCTCATCCGCTTTCTGGTCTGTCAGCGACCTGAGTAAGGCTTCAAGCGGGCCCTTGATAGGTCTGCCGAATAAAAGTGTAGTTGGGGGAAAACCCGTAGAGGCCTGGGGGACTTCCCTGTAGGCGAATAAGGCTGCAGGAATGAAAAGGTCCCAATCTTCAGGTTTCTCTTGTCCCAGCTTACGTAACATCAAGGTGAGGATGCCGTTAAAACGTTCCACGAGCCCATTTACGGCCGGATGGTACGGGCTGGTGTGGATGTGTTTGGCCCTCAAGATCTTAAAGATCTCCTCCATTAACAGTTTACGGAATTGGGATACATTATCCGTCAAAACTTGTTGAGGGAATCCCAACCGTGTAAAAATCTACACTAGGGCTTCTGCGACATGCTTAGAATCTGTGTATGTTAGCGGTATAGCTTCGGCCCACATAGTGCATGTATCGACTAAGGTCAGGATAAACCTGTTCCTTCTTTTGGTCCTTTCTAGGTGTCCGACAATGTCGACAGCAACCCGTTCAAATGGTGTACCCACTACTGGCATTTCCCCCATGGGAACTGGGGGGTCCAATGCTTGGGTGCCACCCGTTGGCACTGGGCACAGGATTTCACGTATCTGATAATATCAGTATTCATTCCTGGCCACCAATAGTGAGTCTGTATTCGCTGATTTGTGGCGTTCTGTCCCATATGTCCGCTTAAGGGAAGAGTGTGCCCCATTTCTGAGATTTGGCTTCTGTACTGTTTCGGTACTAGGAGCTGATTAAAACCTTGTTCAGGCTTGCCCGTTCTGGGATAAAGTACGCCATTCTTAGAAAAAATGTCCCCGTGGTGTCTAGGGTCCTTAGCCATGGGCAGTATCCCAAAGCAGGGTGCGAAGGTAGGGTCCTTTTGTTGCGTCTCTTTTAGTTCCTTAGGAAACAAATTTGACGCAGGCTCCCGTTCCTTCTTGGTTTGCTTTCTCGTGGTTACTGTTGCCAAAATTGGCTCTTCCGGTTTCCCAATAAACACATATTTACAGCCAGGTATGACCGAGTAGATCGGGTCATCCATAACAGCCGCTTTGATCACACTCCCACAAAATCAGAGTGTATCTCCACCAATGCGATGTGAAGCGTTGTTGGTGCATCACTTTTAAAAACTCCACAAAGTTTAACGGTTTCTTCTGTCTCTTGACCGGGTTTGACCAGGTGCCTGGCAACAATGCAATCAAAAGAAAGCCCCGTGTCAAAAAGACAATAAGTTGAAGTCCCGTTCAAAATAACAGTACCTCGAGTAGAGGGCCTCTCTCCCTCAGGTTGAGAATCACTGACAATAATTCTTTCTTGCGAGTCTGTTTGCAAGCATCCGATGCGTTTAGGCTTGGTGTGCTTGCTCTGATCAGTTGTCCCGTGCGCAGTGGTTTTCCCTTTGTCACCTTGTCCTTTCTGACCGCGCTGCCATGTAGGACAGTTGGGTTGATCAGACTGTTTGTTGTTTTTCGGGGGGGGGGGGGGGAGACTTGTTTTTGTAGAACTTAGATTTTTCCGGAGGGGGTTCTGGGGTCCAGTTTCTCTGTGGTTATGCTGCTGAGAAAAATGGGAAGACTGATCTAGATTATTCTTTAGAGAAGGCTCTTTTGTCGGTTTACGTTTTGTGGCCGACAGTTCGGCCAGCGCATTATGATATCGCTCAGACTTTTCCAAAATGTCTTCCAGCGTTTCTGCTCTCTGCTCAACCAAAAATCAACGAGTGTCACTTGACAAAGTATTCTTTATCTGTTCGGTTATAACGAACTCCTCAAGTCCTTCATAGGTAGAGGCAAGCTGTGAAAGCTCCAGGCACTTTGTCAAGTATCCCTTCACACGAGAAGAGAACTGCTGAAACGTTTTCAGAGCTCTCCTTTCTGTTGTTACGAAACAGTTGCAAAAATTTGCGAACGTTCATTTCAAACCGTTCAAGTAAAGCTTTCATCAACACGTCGTAATTGTCTTGTTGGCTGCTTTCCAGTTTTGCATACGCATCATCAGCAGACCCTTTTAGAGCCTAAGAAAGTTTCAAGCACCAACGCGACCTCTCTAAACCGTACAGATTAGCCATTTTCTCAATTTTTTCTAGATACGTGTCAATCTTCTCGTTAGGGCAGGGGAAGGATTCTAGGGTAAAAGACATAGCTGTTAGCTGAGGAGAATGAGTGTTGGAAGGATCAGTTAAAGAAGAATGAGGAGAAGATTCTCCCTTGCTGGAGGTAGAGGCAGCCCCACGACTTTGGAACTCTAGAGTCTTAAGCGCCAACTCGTGCTGTCTCTGTTTCTCTCTTTCCTCATGCTGTCGTCGTTGCTCATTTTCTCTTTCCTCCTGTTGTCTCTCCTTCTCTCTTTCCTCATGCTGTCTCTCCTTCTCTCTTTCCTCATGCTGTCTCTCCTTATCTCTTTCGTTTGCCCTGCGGATTTCAATTTTCTCATCAATCTTCTTCTGCTCCCTAGCTTTGGCTGCTTTTTCCTTCTCCCTAGCTTCTGCTTCTTTCTTCTCTGCATCATATCTGCCACGTTCGTCCCTGACAAAAGCTTTCGCTTCTTCCCCTTCCAATCCCTCTTCCCTTGCTTCCTCTCTGAGCATCTGCCTAAGCTTTGCCCGCTCTGCCATTGCAAATAGCTGACTGTGACTTACTCGAGCAAGAAAGAAGAAAAAGGATACACTGCTTCCCTACCACTTACGAGAAATTACAAAACAGAAAAGATATATTATTTAACTGGGATACCTCTTCCTTAATTAATTATCTAACTATCGCTGCTATTAACTGGCAATAAAGGCTCCTAATGCAGACGACTACGCCAAATAAATGGTAGTTAGATTTAACAACTAACACAAAAAAAAACTAAGTTACTACAGTGGAAACGAAAAATGTTTTATTTTGCAAACATTTAAAGGAGAAAATAAAATCCCCTTAATTTTTAAGTCTACTATCAAGTCACCCCTGAAGTCAGTTCGGGTAGGGAAGGCAATTAACTGGACGAAGTAGTCCGAACGCGCTCCTTATCTTAGCTCAAAACACCTTTTGCTTCAAAAATAAAACCCTGTGATTGTTAGACAATCACACACTACCAGCGGCTTTGTATTACAAAATCAATACATAACATAACTACGAAAAAAATCACTCTGTAAATCTACTTGTTTATACTCAACAATGCTGTGGAAACAACAATAGATATAATTGTGTGGTCAGCAAGCCAATAAACAGATCGTTAGTCTAGGGGATAATTATTTTTAAAGATATATTACTCCAAGAGACAACTGTAGCGAAAGGTGTTTCTGGTGTTATGATAGTGGTAGAGAAGAAGTAGAATCTCTCTCCAGAAAGTATGAAGTCCCAGTGCCAGAGAAGTGCACTGGTATCACAATTGAGTTGCGGAGGTGAATACTCTGAGCTGGACAATAGATTTAGGCTTCAGACGTATACGGTTCCACTTTCGCTATAGTAACCCTATGTGATAATATAATTAAATTAGAAAAAGCAACTCAAAATTTAACAGTAAAAAATTTACCAAGTCAAAGGAGTACAATTTCATAATTTATTATGTACATCTATATATTCTTGTAATGAGAAATGGGTGTTGGAAGATGGTAAAATGTATGATTATTTATTGTTACAAATTAAAGTAAATAATAGTAAAAAAAATCTTGGATGAATCTTTCAATCAAATTATAAAAGTCTGTCACAGTATAGTTTGGATATATCTTGCTATCTAGTCTTTAGCTGTTATCATCATCGACATTCGCTTTAGAAACTGCTCACAGGATTTGTTGGATGGATACACATAAACTCATCTGGTGTTTGTTTGAGGTTCCTGAGACACTCTTGAATCAATAGACTGTCCTTCAGACCGCCCTATAACTACGGGGGACTAAGGTGTTGAAGATTGGTTGACCTCTGGGCTTCAGTTAGCAGGATCAACGGTCCTCAAGTCTTTAGTTAAACGTGATCACGAACTCGATCATGAACGATCATAAACTTGATCAGGAACGATCCTAAAACTCGATCATAAAAACCCTCTTAGGATTAATAAGCATTAATGAGGCTGTATTGGTTGACATTAATCTGCCCTGTATGCAGCGTGAAAAAAGAACTTTTCTTGCAGATGCTGTCTTCCAGTTTCTCACTCTGGCTTCTGGATTTGGTGTGTGTGATTTTCAACGCGCCGCTCTGTCGTTATATTTGGGAATCTCTCCCGTACGAGAAAGCACCTGCTAAAGTCCTCTAAGATTTTCGTTTAATCTCTCGGTTTGAGGCGATCTGTGCTTTTTCTGTACTTGTTTTCTCTTCTTTTCACTACACACTTATATCCTTCCTTCTTTCCTAGGTATCCTTTCATTTTTCCCATATGAAGCTTTCTATCTATCTAAGTTTTATCGAAATCCGTTTAGGCATGTATGTACAAGTATAATACATTTTGAAAGAATATTAGCTAACTTTTAGCAGATGTGATGACGATGAAAAATGTTAATTATTTTATTACTATTTATATTTGAATAATATCCTTTTGGATATCATTTATAGTCTATCTCCTTTGGTGAATTATTATTATTTCATTGTCTTACAACCAGGCTTGCTCTTGTAGCTTTAAATCTTCTTTCCTGTGAATGCAAATTTTTAAGGTCGGCCATGTTTCATATATTCGCTATTTCCCACCTTCTTTAATGTTGTCGGCTAAACGTAATTCACATATTTCCGCCTTCTTAAACTTCAAAGCAAGATCCGTCGCGTGTTATCCCTGAGCTGTGTGTGCGTGTGTGTGTGTGTGTGTGTGTCGCGTTACACATTTTTTCACAAACGAAGCAAGTGGTACCAAATCTCGCTACAACAACGACACTCTTTCTCTATTTAGACTATAAAGATTATAAGATCAAAATCCCGGTAAACGAGACAATTTTTGTCTTACTTGCTCAGGATTAGAGTTCATTTCCCGGAAAACGAGAACCCATTTGTCGTAATCGCTCAGGGTTTGAGTTCAATGCCCAGGAAACGAGCCCACATTTGTCGTAGATTTATGATAGGGGAATTAAGACATAGATTGGTCCCTTCTGATTAGACTAGACCAGGTGATAGCTCAGTGGAAGATAATGTAAAGAAATAGATTTTCACAAGTGAGATGGTGGAAAAGTAAGTAGAATCTGTCCCTGAACTCGAGAAGCTTCTCTCATTCAGCCTATCTCTACAACAGAAATTGTTTGTCAGACAGTCAACCACAATATATATATATATATATATATATATATATATATATATATATATATATATATATATATATATATATATATATATATATATCTGCAATGAAAGGAAATGTTACACTATTCCGAAAACCATACTCTCTGCCAGACTTAGCACCTACGGAAAATTCTTCGTTCAGCTTTGCAAATCAAAGATCTTTCTCACACTAAAGCCGAAAACCAGACTCACGCTCTCT
Source organism: Oreohelix idahoensis (assembly GCA_024509875.1). NCBI lineage: Eukaryota > Metazoa > Mollusca > Gastropoda > Stylommatophora > Oreohelicidae > Oreohelix > Oreohelix idahoensis. The sequence goes on from JAMPIV010003512.1 coordinate 230,334, forward strand.
CTCTCTCTCTCTCTCTCTCTCTCTCTCTCTCTCTTAGATCAGGCATAACGTAATTTGCTAAACAGTGCAAATTTCTTCACGTCTACGCTCGTATGGGCCAGTCTAGCGAGCAATGTCTTTGGTCTCGTCGTTCTCACCGTGGTTTAATTAACTTTCAGGCGAATGGACTCAGGAAAAGGTAATAGAAATTGTCTCCCTTTTGTTCCAAAATTATCTAATCCTATACTCAAATTATTCAAATCGCTGGTGTTATATTACAGCTAACCGGCTAATAGGTCTGCTGGCAAACTCTCATCAAAGGGAATAGCGGACAGCAATAAAGTCTGCGTGCTAAATAGAAAGGGGGCCGATCTCAAAGTGTATAGGAGGTTTTTATGTTAAAACCAGGCGTAGGTGAAAGCTGGGTAAAAGAAAAGTGTAGATAAAGAAAATAGATACATGAAATCTATATCATAATATGTCACACTAAGCTGTAAATGGGTACCTGACTTTCCTCTTCATTTAGGTAGAAAAGGACAGCGAGGAAGGGAACTGGTCACCCCCACTTCTCGATGCTGGACCTAGTCTCTAACACTTCACTTCCCTGCGGCAACATCTGTTATGGGACTACCTTGACATTTTTTCTTTATTTATGCACAACTCTTGCAGAAACTTCAGTGTAAAGAGAAGTCTCTCATTTCTGAAATGGCCGTCATTGATTTGTTGACTGTGACAGACAAGAAGAAAGATCATCTGGCAGATAGAAGTAACATTATTGTTCCAAGAAAGTGGACTTACTTTACACAGCTACAAACAAGTATGTATACTCCAATATGGCTCTTTGTGTACATATTGATATATACTTTCTGGCACAACTGAAGTGTATCTACTCTTTTTTGATTACACTAGTCAACAACCAAAATGTAATAGAAATGAAAATAGCTGATCTTAACTAATTTTGGTATGCTGAAAACGAAAATGACATTTAAAAATGTTGATTGGCTCTAGTTTTCAAGATATATGCTACTAGTTTATTTAATTATGGTCAATTTATATATATGACGCAACTGTTGTGGGCGATTGCATAATTTTTTCTAATGACCAATAAAAATGTAACTAGAAGTTAAAGATGCAATCCTACCTATGATTACATCACCTTTGTGTATAAATATCTTATCTCTGATAAAATTGTGCCATTAGTTAGTGCATTTGTCCTTACCAAAAGTATCGTAGTTAGAAATGCCTAGGACATGTGTGAACAGTGCTAATAATTTCTGTTATATATGTGGTGAGGTGACATTTCTATCACAAAAACGAAATATAACTAAAGTGATTAAGAAGGCGTACAGTTTGTATTTTGGCTGCAGAATAGGAGATCAAGATAAGAGCTGGGCGCCACACATATGCTGCAATAATGTGCAGCACATCTTAAACTGTGGTTGACTGGCAAAAGGCAAGCTATGACTTTTGCAGTCCCAATGATTTGGAGAGAGCCCACTGATCATCTCAACAACTGTTACTTTTGCATGGTCCCTTGTAGTGAATTTCTAAATACAATATCTAAATTAATATATAACAATATAGGGCATAACGGCAAAATAAGAAAGTATAAAAGAATTTTCTGCTAGAACTGTTGGTATCGCCTACGCCTTCAGATTATTATTTGCTAACGAATAGCCGAACAAAACGGTACCCAAATTTTTCAAATTCGTCCTTGACATAATCACTTTTCCTAGTTCTAAGAAAATATGTGCCTAAAAATGCATTGTGGAACGAGGAGGGGAAAGGATAGATGAAATGCTAATTCGTTTCGCATTGATTTTAAACTAAAAGCCAATACTAGCACAGGGTCAAGCCTTGCCTTAGGGGTTTCCCCAAAATACGAGGAAAAAGTTAGAACATGTAGACAACTCGTGTCACAAAAACAACCTTAGCTCTTATTTCAAAGGACGTAATTATCACGTAAATAGAGAAGACAGCACATGGAAAAGAATTGAACGTGTAGTAGACTAAAAATAAAAAACACTAACTTAGAAAAAAAAACTGTGTACTTCTGAACCAAGCCAACTAGTTCCATATAAATTGTATATTCGTGTACCTTAGGACTTGTTGACAAAGAATATGGTAATAGTTACGCAAATAGTCAATTAATTAACTAATTATAGCCATAATACTATAGTGGATCCGACCAGACTGTCAAGTAAAGATCATGCCTGCTTGTAATTTTTTATGGCATGTTTTGAAAAAACGACTTTGGGTAAATGAGGTTAAAAGGTACGGGATATTTGATTGGGTGGATTTTAAAGGAAGGCGAAGTATGATTGGTTGACCTAAAACTAAAAATATATTTGCCTTTGAAACATATTGGGAGTTGTTATTTGAAACGATAGATTCAAAAATAAATGTAAACATGGTCCCATTGGACAAAGCAGTAGATACTGGTACAAAACGGGGACTGTTCACTGCCATTTCAAGTAAATTATGTGTAAAGCAAGATCGATGAGAGCAGGCGGAGAAATTTTCTAACATAGGAAAAGCCTGGACATACGGCAGATCGAAAATGTGCCATATTCTATTGCCTAGTCATCGTTTAATTGTGTTATTTCCTTGCATCTGTGGTAAGATTGATTTTCTTAACATTTTATTTAAAATAAAATTTGAATGTGAAATACTAACATACGACTGTAAGTAAGTGAGTCTATGGCAGACTCAAAACAGAGTCTAGAGATTGATCCAGCATATGAAAGACTATCAGAGAGGTGTAGACCAACTAAATTATATAGGATTATCATCAGGAGCATAATACCTATCCTATTGTATGGACAACAGATTATTGCTGGAATTGCAGAGGCGTTGTAACTATTAGGGGAGAGGAATACTGGTATACCTGGTCACATCAAAAGAAACTGGTGAAAGGGATTGTCGTAAAGAGCTGATCTTGCATGTTTGTTTGTAATGTGCCTGTACTGGTTGTTGAATATTATAGTAGGCTGTTGATTACGAAGGAGGCATATCCTTCTGATTTCAGAGGGTTGTGGTTGCTGTCAATAACTGGTGCCAGACTACAGTGGGCCGATATATTCAAGCCACAGTCTTGCCTTCTTCGGAGACAACAGTAAACCACCATCATTCTTGAAGAAGTGGGAGCTGAAGGTTGTCGTTCAGCGAAGTGCAAGAAGATTCCTACATCATATTACAAAGATAGGTGCATGTTTCGGCACCTGATCGCTCAACTAACATTATATTACAAATAAGAATCTGGGAATAGTGATATAAACATTCCATCAGTGTCCACAAAAACTTACAAACAACATGCAGAGATGATGATAATAAACAATCAACCAGTGTATACTAGAAGTCACCTCAGTTAGATAATACAACTACTCCTTTATATAATAATATGTGTATTATGGTCAGAAGACCCATTGTGTAAATTGATTGATGTAATTAATTTCTATGATTTCACTATTGATTGTCAGTCCTGATTCCAAATAAATCAGATTCAGGACAATAAATTGAAAATATTAACTTTACCAGACTTTCAACCACTGACTTACTAAAGATAGTCTTTTAAAGTGTAGTTTGTATGTGATTGTCGTGGTACTGTTGTGTTGTATTAGATAATAAAATAAATTGTGTAATTGTTTATATGTTTAGTTGGTTAATGCAACCTTACACTAACATTTCATAACCCTAGACACCAAACGTAGTCATCTTACATTCTATCTAGAATAAGTCTGAATGAGATCATAGTGGTGGTAGTAGAAAGGTGCCCTGGAAATTTACTCTAATATGTATTATATTCAGGGACCTTCACAGCTGACCTCATTCAGTACACTAAGATTTCTTAACAACAAACTGTATTAACATCAACCCACCACATCCCTCCAATTGGGAAAGGCATATCAAAGAAGAAAAAATGGATTCTGGAATATCCAAAGATCCCCTCTGCAATACGTCCGGTACCACATGGCAATGACCTACCAGTTCCCAAAGTGCCAGAATCATTTTCAGCTGCTTCCACTGATGAAGAAGAGGACATTGGTGGTCCTGGACCATCAACCTCAAGCGACCCAGATTTTGAGCAAACTACATCCACTAAACCACACTTAATAACCCAAGGTGAACCGAATGATCTTGTAAGAGATCTGAATTTACCGAAGAAAAAGGCGGAGCTTTTGGGTTCCAGATTGCAACAGTGGAATCTCCTGGCAGAAGATGTTACAATTTCTGTATATAGGAACCGCCAGAAGCCGCTTAATACATTCTTTTTCAAAGAGGGTGACCTTTCTGCGTGCCACAACATTCCTGGTTTAATGGCAGCCCTCAAAATCAATTACATACTGAAGAATGGAGGCTTTTCATTGATTCACCCAAGACGAGTCTTAAAGCTGTTTAGCTGTTTTGTTGAATAATGGTAATGTGTTACCGTCAATTCCAGTTGGTCACGCAGTTCATATGAAAGAAACTTATGAAAACATTAAGCAGCTTTTGAAGTGTATAAACTACGATCACCATCATTGGTCACTTTGCGATGACTTAAAAGTGGTCGCTCTTTTGCTTGGACTACAGTGTGGATACACCAAGTACTGTGTTTTTCTCTGTGAGTGTGATAGCCGTGCACGAAGTGACCATTACATCAGAAGACATTGGCCAATCAGGCAGTCATTGCAGCCTGGCAGTAAGAACGCCGAGAACCCAACACTTGTCGACACCAGCAAGATTTTGTTGCCACCCTTGCACATTAAGCTGGGTCTCATGAAAAACTTTGTCAAGGCAATGGAGAAAACAGATGAGGCTTTCAAATACCTCATCAGAAAATTTCCAAGACTGAGTGAAGCTAAAATAAGAGAGGGAGTATTTGTTGGTCCGCAAATTCGAAAACTTCTTCATGATGACGAGTTTCTTTGCGTGTTGCATGGCAAGGAAAAAGCAGCATGGCTAGCATTTAAGTCAGTGGTGGACAATTTTCATGGAAACAGATCTGATAATTACAATGAAATTGTAGAAAATCTCCTTCTGAAGTATAAGAGTCTTGGCTGCAACATGTCTTTGAAAATTCATTTTCTGGATTCTCATCTGGATTTATTTACGTCAAACTTCAACAGGACATTGCTGCTATGGAGACAAGGTATCAAGGCAATTGGAGCCCTTCAATCCTTGCTGATTACTGTTGGACTGTGACAAGAGACACATCATCGATTGACTACAAGAAGCAAGCAAAGAGAGCTCAAACAGCGACTGAATAATGACGGAATGGGTTCAAATGTGCCTTTTTAAAACATGATATGTGAACTTTAAATAATGTTTTTATTTTTTTCTATCATTTTATGTTGAAATATCAATTAATTGAGTATGTAACCACAATTTTTATAATGCTAAAGTAGAAAGACTAGCCTTTCACACCAGAGAATTAAACAAGCATACATTTTTTGTATTACTGTAATGTAAATTCATCATTAAAAAAAACCCAGAGCCAATTGGTGAATTTCATTATGATATTTGAAATCAGCATGTCAAAATCAATAAGAAATGGTATATTTAATTTCTGGTACAAATAACTTTTGAAAATGTGTTGACTAGTGTTATCAGAAGGGGTACACAAAGAAGATATGTATGTGTACATCTGTAAAACAATGATTGTGCACAAGATTGATGAGATCGTCTGTGTAGATTCGGGTGCTAGGTTAGTTGGTAGAGTAGAAACGATACTCTGTGCTTTAACAAGCATGTTGCAACAGAAAACTAAGCAGGCTTATGCATATGGAGCCACAACAGTAACAGTATTTAAAAACATACAATATAGACAGAATGTGTAAGACTAACGATGTAAAACTGTATAACAAGGGTGGCATTATAAGCATACTCTAGAAGTCTAGAAGATAGCTAGAAAGACTGGAAAACAATGTTAAAATGTTAAAGAGACTATGAAATGTAAGTATAGCAAAACTTAATAAAAATGATGGGAGCCGCGCTGGTGTAATGGCTACGACGTTGTACCGGCGACCATGTGTTCATGGTTCAAACCCGGCCGTCGGCGTTTGAAGAAATGTTTACGACCGGAAATTTGACTGAATAATCTGAACGGCTCCTGCACATAAATCCCGTGTGGATGGGAAGGAGCGAAGCTCCTGACCGGGTTGGAAGGAAAGTCCACTGACCCCCCAGCCTCGCAACGACATGTCATTGGGCCGAAAGAGCCGGAAAGCTCGAGTGCCGCTGCTTATAGAAAAAAAAAAAAAAAAAAGATAGAATGTAAACAGACTAAAAAATTATGTGGTGCAGGGGTGTCAAACTCGGTTCTTATGTGGACAACATGAAGTTGACAGTGCCATACCCTAAACTTTCTTGGCATTATATATACATAAATATATATATACAAGTCAAAATGTGATTCGAATATTATTACACTATTGTACTACTGGCAATGAACTTGACACTACACTTTAGGCTTTGTATATATATATATATATATATATATATATATATAGATATATATATATATATATATATATATATATATATATATATATATATATATATATATATATATATATATATATACTGAAGCACATTAAAAACGCACCACTATTATATATACCGATGCCGAGAAGTTGGCAAAAAAAAGTGTGGGAATGGATTTTCCCCGTGTTTGCCATGCGGTAGAGAGCGAATGGCTGCTGGAATGGAAAGTGCAAGATTCAACCCATGGGTGTGTGTACAGACTACATGAAAACGATGAAAGTTACACGTGCAACACGATTCTCAACAGCTATGACCCTGAAAATGTGTACGCGTTGTGGCAGTATACTCGGTATAAAAAGGCCGTTGAGACAAAACACCCAGTACATGTGCTTGAAATGCCACGACTATCTGAAAACGACCGCCAACGAGCCATTGGTATGTTGGAGACCGGAATGAGCTCGCGGGCCATTGCCAGAAGGATGAATTGCCACCACAGCACTATTGTACGTCTCAATGAACGTTACGGAACCACTGGCAGTGCCCGGGATAGACTTCGGAGTGGCCAACCACGAGTTACTACCCCTGCGCAAGATCGTCATATTGTGCTGAGTCACCTAAGGAATTGACTCTCCCGGCAAGTCAAACAGCAAGAGCAATAGTGGGTAGACATGGGCAAGTCTCCCGAATGACAGTCATACGACGACTCAGAGATACAGGCCTTACTGCAAGACGACCTTATGTTGGGCCAAACTTGACTCACAGACATCGTCAGCAGCGCCTGCAATGGGCAGAGCAACATATTAGATGGACTAGACTGCAGTGGAATGCTGTCCTATTCACAGAAGAGAACAGATTGAACATATCCTTTGCAGATGGACGTATGCGGATTTAGCGACGGTGTGAAGAGCGCTTTGCAGACTGCTGTGTCAACCGATTTCGAGGTGGCAGTATTCACATTTGGGGAGGATTCAGTTTTCACCATCGCTTGCCTCTTCACGTCTTCCGTGGAAATGTTAATGCTGTGACATATCGAGATGAGGTTCTGGAAGCACTGGTTGCTCCTGCGTTCACAATTTATCCAGACTTGCAGCTTCTCCAGCAGGATAACGCACGTGCATTTTTTTGTATTTTTGGTTTTCTCCCTTGCCTGCACAGAATGCAATGAATTTCATAACAATCAAATGTACAAATTAATGACCAGCATGGATTCATAGGAAAATGAATAAAGATTCCAAATATGTAAACTTGTACACACTTATATTTACATTTCACACTCTGTTCTTGGATTATACAGGTGGTGCGTTTTTAATGTGCTTCAGTATATATATATATATATATATATATATATATATATATATATATATATATATATATATATATATATATATATATATATATATATATATATATATATATATATATATATATACGAGGCGTGTTCAAATGAAACCCGACCGTGCTGCACCAAGTCGACATACGTAGGATGAGCATGATGACGTCACATCTGACGTAATAAGCACATACGAATGTACAAGTGTGTAAGTGTTCATTCTCCTAGTATTCATTGGTTGTGCTGCAGACCGTTAAAATAATGGCCGGTGTGATAAGGAATTCGTCCAAGGTCGATCACCATAAGGAAGAACGCATGGGGTGGAGTTTGAACAACCTGCTGCGTTACGAAGAGGAGGGTGATGAATTTCTGTTGCGCATAGGGGCAGACGATGAGTCGTGGTGCCACCACTTTGAGCCTTGCAGCAAATCAGCGAGCATGCAATGGAAACATCCCGGATCACCAAAACCCAAAAAATTCAAGTCACAGATTTCCGCCGGTAAGGTTATGCTGACCGCATTTTTTGACCATGAAGGGCTTCTATTGGTAGACTTTAGAGAGCCTGGCGTGAACATCAATGCCATACGCTACAAAGACACACTAGACAACCTGCATACAGCCATCAAGAATAAACGACCCGGCATGCTTTCGTGTGGTGTGTTTCTGTTGCACGACAATGCTCGTCCACATGTTGTGAACATTGTGCAGGAAGCGTTAGCAAGGAAAAGGTGGGAAGTTCTGCCACACCCAGCCTACAGCCCCGATTTGTCACCATGTGACTTTCATTTGTTCGGACCCTTAAACAAATCTCTAAAGGGACAACGATTCGACTCCGATGCAGACGTCAGGGCCTCGGTGACCAAATGGTTCAATAAGCAACCAGTCATTTTTCTCGGACGGCATCCGCCGTCTACCCAAGCAGTGGGATGCGTGTCTGAATGCCTATGGTGACTATTTCTAAAGAACCCCAGTGAGTACTTGCTTCATAACAATTGCTGTATTTAATTCTACTACTCCTGCTGATGTACCTTACATATATTTGTTATAAAGCCACTGGGACGGGTTTCATTTGAACACATCTCGTATATATATATATATATATATATATATATATATATATATATATATATATATATATATATATATAGAGAGAGAGAGAGAGAGAGAGAGAGAGAGTGAGAGAGAGAGCGAGATAGATAGATAGATAGATAGATAGATAGATAGATAGATAGATAGATAGATAGATAGATAGATAGATAGATAGATAGATAGATAGATAGATAGATAGATAGATAGATAGGCAGGCAGGCAGGCAGGCAGGCAGGCAGACAGACAGACAGACAGACAGACAGACAGACAGACAGACAGACAGACAGACAGACAGACAGACAGATAGATAGATAGATAGATAGATAGATAGATAGATAGATAGATAGATAGATAGATAGATAGATAGAACGAACGAACGAACGAACTTTATTTTCAAAGGGTTAAGAATTGGGTACGCAGGCCCGTCTGACATTCTGCCCTTCCTCTCTCTCTCTCATCATTTATACTGTATCCTTTCATCCTCACGTTTACTTTAAGCCTTATTAAGGCATTTATCATTATAAAAGTAATATTACATTTGCAGTAATCATCATAATTAAAGTATGTTTTTAAAATAAAGAAAACAAAAATACAAAAAACAAAGAATTACAACAACAAAAATTAACGAAAATGAAAATAATAATAATAATAATATTAACTATAAAAATAAAATAAATAAAAAATAAAAAAAAATAAAAAATAAAAAAACAACAAGGCTCATATAAATCGAATTCCTCATACAGTAAATTAGTGATTTTAGACATATTCAGAGGTGTGTTATAAGAACTCGTGAAATATTCAAACGGTCTGCTACTGAATGACTCAGGGACTCAGTGTTTTTTCCAGTGCGCGCGAACTACTTTATAGATAGATAGATAGATAGATAGATAGATAGATAGATAGATAGATAGATAGATAGATAGATAGATAGATAGATAGATAGATGGATGGATGGATGGATGGATGGATGGATGGATGGATGGATGGATGGATGGATGGATGGATGGATGGATGGATGGATGGATGGATGGATGATAGATAGATAGATAGATAGATAGATAGATAGATAGATAGATAGATAGATAGATAGATAGATAGATAGATAGATAGATAGATAGATAGATAGATAGATAGATAGATAGATAGATAGATAGATAGATAGATAGATAGATAGATAGATAGAACTTTATTATCAAAGGGTTGAGAATTGGGCACGCAGACCCGTCTGACATTCTACCCTTCCTTTCGCTCACCGTTCATACTGAATTCATTTATTCTCACATCCATTTTACATATCATTTTCAAGGAATTCAAAGTCGTAAAGTAAAATAAAATAGCACACTCATATTTAACATTAATTACTTATAAGCATGACATAAAATATGTTGAAAAGTACAAACATCGTCGTTGGAACTTACAGTTGATATTGTAAGAAAAGATAATCCGATTAGGGGGGCATGTAATCAGAACTCATAAAGTATTCGAAAAGTCTACGATTGTATGAATAGGGACTGACGTTGTTTCTTAGGTTATGTGGAAGACAATTCCAAAGATGAGCAGCAGAGTACGCTAAGCTTTTCTTGAATAAGTCCAGCCTAGGCTTGGGCACTTGCAATTTGTTAAAGCGTTGACTGCGTCTTGAACATTGGCCACGGGTATTCAGGAGCATTTTGTGACACTATTTTGTGAACAAATTTAACTTTGTTAAACAGAAGGCGCTGTTTTATGGGCAGTATTCGAGTGTTACAACTTTTATCACTCGTGTAAACAGTGGATGAGAGAAGATATTTGGGATAAAATACAAGAAAGGAAAACAGCAAAACTTAAACTACTAGCGGCAAGTACACATAATGCAGTTGAATCTTGCAAACTAACTTATAACTTGTTAAATAAAGAAGTGAAGACAAAAACTCGAAGAGATAAAAGACATTTCATCAATGAACTGGCCGTAGAAGCTGAAAATGCTGTAAGAACTGGTAATAGTAGGTGCCTTTATCAAATTACAAAACAACTATGTCACCAGCCTACTGCTATGGAAACACCTGTTAAAGGTAAATTAGGGAATTCAATACCAACAGAAAAAGAACAAATGAAGAGATGGGCTGAGCACTTCATGGAGGTGCTAAACAGAACACCACCAACAATAACACCTGATTTTAATAATGAAACACCCACAACCACCTTGCCAATAACTTGCGATGAATTCACGCTGGACGAGATCAAACAAGCTGTTAAAAGATTAAAAAATTTTAAAGCTGCTGGAGTTGACGAAATTTCAGGGGAAATGATTAAAGCAGTTAATGACAACAACCTCTTGAGAATTTTAGATATTATAAATGAAGTATGGAGAGAAGAACAACCACCACAACAATGGAAAGACAGTATTATTGTAAAGTTACCGAAGAAAGGTGATCTATCAGACTGTAATAACTGGCGTGGTATATCTCTATTATCAGTACCTGGAAAATTATTATGTTGCATGATGTTAGAAAGACTTAAATTGCATGCTGACGAAAAGATCAGAGAAGAACAAGCGGGTTTCAGGCCGAAACGATCATGTATTGATCAAATATTCACACTAAGAACAATTATAGAAGAATCAGTGGAAAGGCAATCGCCACTTATTATCACCTTCGTCGATTTTCAAAAAGCCTTTGATAGTCTACACCGCCCATCATTGTGGAAGATACTTACAATCTATGGTTTTCCAACAAAATATGTGAATATAATCAAAGCGCTATATGACAATGCAAGATGTTGTGTTAGAACAAATAAAGGGAATACAGAATGGTTTACAGTAGAAACAGGGGTGAAACAAGGCTGTATTATGTCACCACTACTTTTTGGAATAGCTATTGATTGGGTTATGAGAAACTATACCCACAATGAACAATTAGGTATAAAATGGACAAATGGAAAATTCCTGGGGGACCTGGATTTCGCAGATGATTTAGCATTCTTAAGTTCAACACCAAGACAATCCCAAGAAGCAATAAATAATTTGTGTCATCTCTCGGTTAAAATAGGTCTCCAAATAAATGCCTCTAAAACTAAAGCTATGAACTTTTCTAACGAGACCTTTGATATCATCTTGAACGGGGAAAAACTACAGAAAGTTGAAAGTTTCAATTATTTAGGCAGTAAAATGACTCAGGATGGTGACACAACAAGAGAAATCCATACTAGAATTGCTTTGGCAGCTAGCGCCTTCAATAGATTATCTAACATTTGGAAATTACGATCATTGAATATACATACCAAGCTTCGTCTGTTTAATTCAAATGTTATCTCAGTGTTAACATACGGCTGTGAGAGTTGGAAAATAACAAAATCATTGGAGAACAAGCTGAATACATTCGAGAACAAATGTCTTAGAAAACTCATGAACATCAGTTGGAAAGAATTCAAGACTAATCGACAAATAAGAGAAGACTCTAGGCAGAAATATGTCTCCGACTATATAAGGAAAAGACGATGGTCATATATCGGTCATGTCCTACGAATGCAAAACAACAGAATACCACTACAGGCGCTCACTTGGGTTCCTGAGGGTAAGAGGAAAAAAGGAAGACCAAAAGAAACACTCAGAAGAACAATAATAAGAGAAGGAAGAACGTTGGGCCTAAATAATGTGCAAGAGCTAAGAGGAGTGGCGTCACAACGAACAACCTGGAGAGCACTGGTTTCTGCCTTATGCGCCGTGTTTGGTGCTTAAAGAATTTATTATTATTATTATTAAACAGTTCAGTCGTCTGCAAACAGGTCACAGGAGGAGTGCTTGTGATGTGTAGTGGAAGGTCATTGATGTATATGGCAAAACGTAGAGGACCAAGTATAGAACCCTGAGGAACGCCTGTATTTAATACGGCTGGGTTTGAATAGGAGTTATTGTAAGAAACTACATGTTTTCTGTCTAACAGGAATGTTTTAATTATTGTCACCAGTTGAAAGTTTACTTTTGATGTTTCTAGTTATCTAATTAAAATAGCATGATCTATCATACCAATTGCTTTTTTAAAGTCTGCAAAGACTGCCCCACACATGTTATCGTTGTTAATATTTAGGTGCTAGTTGTCTAGCATCTTAGTTAGAGCAGTGTGACATGAATGTTTAGGTCTAAACCCAGACTGACTATCAATTAGCAAGTCGTTGTTAACTAGGTCAACACGAGGGCCGTCTAAAGTACTTCTACTTATCCGAAATTCTACTTATCTTAGTTTCGCTCAAAGATTTACATTTACGTCAGAATAAGAGATAAAGTATGACCCAGCCGTTATATGTTATTTTATGTATGTGTTTTTCCATTGGTTTAGAAAGCAATGATATTAGAGAGATTGGCCTATAGTTACCAAAGTTACAATTATCGGAGGAACATCTTTACTGTTTGTTTTGTTCTGAACTACGTTTTTAACGTATGTTTTCTTTTCTCTACGTATTAAATATTGTACCTTGTTTCTTTGTGCTCTGTGTTAAAGTCCTTATTTTTGTGAGCTCGATCTCCATAACTCGTGGCTTCTAGCTCTGCTTGTGTGATCCAAGGAGATTTTATCTGTCGTTTCACACGAACTTCGTCCAAGAAAGTAACAAAGTGCTAATTACTTTAGGCGTAACAGTAATCAACTAAATTACAGGGGATAGACGGCTTTGGTCGCAGGGATGAAGGAAGTGAAAAAGCTCCAAGCTAGTTTGAATTACAGTTTTTAAGTGAGTATATCTGCAACAGCTTGGTGTTTGTGCGCTGAATTTTGTTCTGAAATGTCATATACAGACATCTGAAATGCCTGCATTAGTATTTCTAGCGAAAGTAATAATTTGTTACATCTTACATCACATTGTCGTGTGAGGTTACCGATATGTCTGTAAGTTCGCCTGCCGGCAATCGGATGTTTACAGCCCATTTTCAGAAAAGTAATGTTTGAAATTTGTAACACGGATAAACTATGTGACTGGCGCTCTGGGTGGGTAGAGACGGGTTGCAGAAAGTCCCATTTCTTAGCTGTAGTTCTTGTGTTGCGGTTACTCGATTTTTAAAGGACGAATGGGTCATGCTTGTACTTGGAGCCCAGTCTTTCCATCTGTCTAGTTGTGTCTGTCGAGCAAGTAGTGGCGTGAGTGTCTGTAGTGTGGGTAAAGGGAATACATTTGGTCATAAAGGTTAGGGTGGGGGATGAGATTAGGTGTAGTTTTGCTAGATAAATGAGTATCAGCTGAGGATGATGATGAGTGGTTATAAAGGGTTCTGCGTGGATTAACGGAGTTTAGTGTGTAATTTGTGTCATTGATTGATGAATATGTGTGTCTTTGGTGTGTCCTGTTGGGTGTAGCGAAATTTGGTTCCTCTTGCTTTGTTGTGGAAAAAAAATGTGTAGCGCGACTCCCACACACACACACACCAGCGCAAGGTCAGCGCGGCGGTCTTTCTTTGAAGTTTGTAGTAGACGGGAAATGTGAATTACGGTTAAAAGCCATACAGTATTACCGAAGAATGATGAAATAGCTAATAAGAATGAATGGCGGACTTTCAAAGTTTGCATTTACTGGACATTAAATTATTAACTACCGGAGAACGCCTGGTTGGAATAATATTAAATAAAAATAATTCAACAAAGGAGATAGACTAGGAATTATATCCAAAAGGATATTATTCAAATATAAATAGTTTTAACTCATTAACTACCGCAAGCCGATGGGGGCGGCTTACGAAAGAAACACATTTGGACGGCAAACCGGTCCCATCGGCTTTCTAAGTTTAGTAAGATAACGAATGAAATATATGACGAAACACATTCTGATCTGGTTCGAGATTTTAATTTAACACCGGAAAACGACATTCCAAAGCGTGGGTAAATTTGTGCTTCTCAAAAGTGATATTATATTCATATTTATTACACGTTTCAGGTTAGTTACCAAATCGCAAAACTGTTTACTATGGCAACGAATGATATCGCCACAAAAAACGCACGTACACCTCGTCTAACTGCTGAACAGGCTAGAAACTTATTTCAGCAATTGATTGATAGTTCTAGCGACGATGACAGTGAAAACAATGTGGACATTTATTCAGGTAGTGAATTGTATGGCAGTGATGATAACACTAGAAGTGAAAATTCAAGCAATGAAGATATTAGAAGTCCTGGGCCATCAGTGGGTCGTAAAAGAGCGAAAACCTCGGTTAGAGTTACCAATAGTGAAGGAAATACTGTAGGCCTAGGCCTAACTAAAATTAGAGAACAATGGGATCAAGTGACTGAGGGTGAAACAACAAATAGTTTTTATTTTGATCCAACTCATGAACCAGGTTTGCAAGCAAATCTTGATGCAAGTTCCTCTGTACTTGATTGCTGGCTTACATTGCTGACACCAGATGTTTTACATTCTTTGGTCAAAGTAATAAATGATTATGCTGAAGTAAAGAATTCAAAACCCCCATCTTCAAACAGATCTTCGTCTGCTGCTTGGAAACCTGTCACTGACTATGAGCTTTTGAAATTTTTCGCAGTAACAACTGCGATGGGTTTAGATAAAAAGCCATCGGTAAAAGATTATTGGGCACATACACCTCATAATTATACACCCTGGTATGGCAATATGTTTTCAAGATCTAGGTTTGAAATAATTTACCATACAATGATGCATGTTGGAGATGCTGATTCAGAAGGGAAGGACAAAATAGAGCCTTTTTTAAATTTGCTCGTTGCGAAGTTCCAGGGTGCATTTTATCCATTTCAGAATTTAGCCATTGATGAAATGGTTATTGGGTATAATGGACGCTGGAAACACAAGCAGTACAATGCAACAAAGCCAAGCAAGTATCACATTAAGACCTTTGGATTGTGTGATTCTGCCACTGGATATGTCTATTCTGTATTGACATACTTTGGGAAGAATACATCATATATTCTTGCTAATGACTCTACAACAAGTCAGGCGGTGAAGGTATTTGATTTCTTGCTGCAAGGAATTGGGAAGGGCCACCATGTATTTGCTGACAGATACTACACTGTGGATACACTGATAACCTATCTGTTGAGTAGGGGCATTCATTATACTGGCACAGTCAACATCAACAGAAAAAATTTTCCACTTCAACTGAAGACCCTCTCCCTCCATCACCGAGAAGCCAGGTGGTACAAAAATGGTGATGGATCTCAGATATGTGTTGCTTGGCGAGACAAAAAGGCAAAGAAACCATGTATTGTTGTGTCCACTGAAACATCAGTTGAGATGGTGCAAGTCACAACTCGACATCACAACTTAGTCGAAAAACCCAAACCAGTACACCAGTACAATTTTTGCATGAATGGATGTGACCACAATGATCAAATGGTAGCTTACTATGGCAATTTCCAAAGAAAAACTAGAAAATGGTGGAAGAAAATTTTTTACCGGATTATAGAGGTGTCCCAGGTAAATGCCCATATATTGTACACCCTCAGTCATGCTGATGAGAAGTCAGTGTCATTGAAATTTTTCAAAGACAAACTGATTGATCAGTTGACTGAGAAGGCTGCCTCCATAACTCCACCTGATCTAGTAGATACCAGTAGCAACAAGAAAGGTAGGAAATTGTTAGGAAACAAAGTTAAAAGATTTGAGGGTGCAAAGCACATTGTGGATTACACCGACAAAGATAGGAACTGTATAGTGTGCTCAACACCTGCGAAACGAGTCCGAACCAATTTTTATTGCATCGGTTGCCCCGAAAAGCCCCATCTCCATCCAAAGAGCGGTTTTAGGCTGTACCATACGCATGATCCTTCTGCTGTAATTTACTAAAGACATTGACATACTGTAAATAAGTTATAGATAATGTGCTTTGTCAAAGGAGCTATTTATTCAAAATTTCTGAGATTTTTTGGAAGTGGTGTAGGTGTGATAATGTAAGTCATTAATAGTGTATTTATTAGCTATTGTGTGTGTTCTTGGGCTTGTTTTTCTTGCCATTGGATATACTACATGAAAATCACCAAGAAAAGAAATTAGCTGCCTCAGGAATAAGCAAGTTCCAGGTAAGTTGATAATTTAAAGAAAATGTTGCATGCTTTTTCTTTCTTTCAATCATTTTACATAACTACTAATATCCACCATATTAAGTAAACTTTCCTTTTATCAGCTTTAGGCAACAGTACATTCATTTGTCATCAAAATGACATATCAGTAATAAAAATCTGTTTAAAATTAATAAATCTGCAGCTTAAGTTCTCCAAACACTTACAGGGAGAAAATGAGGAAAAAATTTCAGACATTTTTTGGGAAGTGGCATAGGTGTGATAATGTAAGTTACCAATAGTGTAAATATTAGTCAGTGTGTGTGTTCTTGGGCTTGTTTTTCTTGTTATTGGATATACTACATAATAATCACCTTAAAAAAGGCATTACCTACCATAGAAACAAGAAATTTGAACATAAGTTGATAATTTGGAAACAAATTTGAATTGATTTTTGTCTGTCAATCATTTTATATTACTATTAATGTCTACCATACTAAGTAAACTTTCCTTTTATCAGCTTTAGGCAACAGTACATTCATGTGTCATCAAATTGACATATCAGTAATAAAAATATGTTTAAAATTAATAAATCTGCAGCTTAAGTTCTCCAAACACTTACAGGGAGAAAATGAGGAAAAAATTTCAGACATTTTTTGGGAAGTGGCATAGGTGTGATAATGTAAGTTACCAATAGTGTAAATATTAGTCAGTGTGTGTGTTCTTGGGCTTGTTTTTCTTGTTATTGGATATACTACATAATAATCACTTTAAGAAAGGTATTACCGACCATAGAAACAAGAAATTTGAACATAAGTTGATAATTTGGAAACAAATTTGAATTGAATTTTGTCTGTCAATCATTTTACATTACTAATAATATCTACCATATTAAGTAAACTTTCCTTTTATCAGCTTTAGGCAACAGTACATTCATTTATCATTAAAATGACATATAATTCATAAAAATATGTTTAAAATTAAGAAAACTACAGATAAAATTCTACATACACCTACAGAATGAAAATGGGAACAAAATTTAATTCGGCCACAGTGTGTTTTTTAATTCGGTAGTTAATGTGTTAAAGATAATTAATATTTTTCACCTTCATCACATCGGCTAAAAGTTAGCTAATAATCTTTAAAAATTTATTACACTAACAAGCCTCAACGGATTTGTATAAAACTTATATGTAATGAAAGCCTCATATGGGGAAAAGGAAATGATACATAGAAAGGACGGAAGAATATAAGTGTGTAGTGAACAGAAGAAAAAAACAAGTACAGGAAAAACACAGAATGCTTCAAATAGCCTCAAACCAGGAGATGAAACGAAAATCTTTTGGGACTTTTAGAGGTGCTTTCTCGTACGCGCGAGAGACTGAAATATAAGGACAGAGGGACGCGTTGAAAATCACACACACCAAATCCAGAAGCCAAAGTGAGAAACTGGAAGACAGTATCTGCAAGAAAAGTTATTTTTTTACGCTGCATGCAGGGCAGATTAACTTCAACCAAAATAATCTCACCGTGAGCTTATAGATCCTAAGAGGGTATGTAAGTTTATTAAAGCTATATGTATGAATAATATCATTTTATTTCAGATTTTATTTCTGATTGATTGTATCAGATATAATAAAAAAGAGAATGACGCTAACCAGAGATAACCTTCACCGGTATTGTCAGGAAGCATAACCATTAATTGGTTAGCCAAATATATCATGGCTAATTCTTGCCTGGAAGCTTACGACATACTAGCAAGTAATTAAGTGACTTGACATCCATAAGTGGAAGGCAAAGGTTATATCGTACCCATGTATCATAACATATGATTTATTCATGTATTTTGTTAATTCTGCACAGTATACATTATCTTATCATGCTATCTCTGTAACATACTACCATGATTCATTCATTTATATACAAACACTGAAGACATGGTCGCATCATGAACAGTAGTTGGTGGTGAGATTGTTGGAACAACATGGCCACCTATTACTTCTTGTTCCAGGTTTTTATGATCAATGTTTATGATCATTCCTGATCGAGAAACTAAAGACTTGAAGAAGTTGATCCAGCTCACTGAAGCCTAGAGGTCAACCAAACTTCAACACCTTAGTCCCCCGTAGTTATAGGGCGGGCTGAAGGAAAGTCTTCCGTACTCCAGTGTGTCGGAGGAACCTCGAGCAGACGTGGCTAAAGTTGAGTTTCTTTGTATCCATCCAACAAATCCTGTGAGCAGTTTCTAAAACGACTGTCTAATGATGACAACTAGATGGCAAGAGATAATGTGACAATCCTTTTGTTGTAAATTCAGTGGAAGATAAATCCAAGACTTTTTCTATTAGTTATTTTAATTTGTAACTGTAAATAATCATACATTTTACCATCTTCCAACACCCATTTATCATTACAAGAATATATAGATGTACATAATAAATTGGATAATTGTACTCATTTGACTTGTTAAATTTTTAACTGTTAAATTTTGAGTTACCTTTTCAAATTTAATTATATTATCACTTAGGGTTACGATAGCGAAAGTAGCAACTTATACTTCTGAAGCCTAAATCTATTGTCCAGCTCAGAGTATTCACAGCTGTAACTCACTTGTGATGCCAGTGTACTTCTCGGGCACTGGAACTTCATACTTTCTGGAGAGAGATTCTACTTCTGCTCTACCACTATTATCATAATAGGAAAACCTTTCGCTACATTGGGGAACTTTAAATTATTGGCTAGGTAGCTAGTTCCTAGCTACCTATGTATTGGGGTCACACAATGGATTGGGGCGACCCCTTCTTCTTCCTAATCTCTGTTTCACCACAGCAGTAAACGGTACATTTTATATTGATTTTATTGCGATTTTTCCGAGTCACATCCTTTTCTTTCTCTGTCCAAAGTAGCAGATACTTTATATCTTTATTTTTTCTCTACTTTCAGTATATTGTGTCTGTAGCGTAGTCCTGAACCAATATCTAAGGGCAATTAACGAGAGCCTACCTTGCCTACCTATATCAAAATATGTCAACAAATGTTTTGACCAATCGCTGCACGAGCTGAAACCCGTAGCCAGAACCGTAGGCTGCAGGATAGCTGGATGAAATCTGTGCAAACGGTAATGTGTACTTGTGACTTCAGGCCAAAGGATAGGGTATGTCCCTCGGAACAGTGAGCACAGTAAAATACCAGGAATCTTAAATTTTCATTAGATACATGGATTTAAGTTGTAGAAGCATGGACACAGGAGTTATGAGTGATTACAGGCAGTAATAACTTAGAGCGAAGGCTGTTTTCCCCGGTTTCAACTGTGATTGCAAACGCTACAAGGGAGGCAGAAAAAGGTTAGCTTGTTTAAATGGTAGCGCCTAATTGGCCGGTTTAAACAAGACCTGGATGGAAGGAATCGGTTGGGAAACACCGGAAGAATAAATTATCGGAGTTTTGTCAGATCGACAGATCGGGCAGAAAGTGGTGGTTTTACTGAAATTTTGGTAAATATAAACTGACCCAGCCAGCCAATGGAATCGCTTGTCTTCCGTTCGCCCGCTACCTGTAATAAAGAGGGAAACAAATCTGGAATAATTCTCTTGAACCGCCAGAACCAAATTCGTCAGAGGACAGAATCAGATTCTACCCAAGCTCCTTCGCCATTTGCCAGTGAAGCAGACTGCATGGGTTTATTAAAAGCCTGTTGAATCTGAGATTGTGGGTCAGAGGTATCCTGTCACTCATCTTGTAGCAGAGAAGAACATTGGTGTTGTACCTAGCGGTGTATGATTTGAACAAGCACCCTGTACCTACATCAGTTGGAAGAGTGGGGACACTCACTGTTGGGCTTCTCCATTTTATATTCTGGCTTCAAGGAAAAGGAAGAAGCGAAGAAGTTAAGTCCTATTAGACAAGACTGACTCGCAGAGCATTGGCGTACCACACCCGGTCATAGTAGTAGTGATGAAAACAAGGATGAGTAAATTAGCCTGGAAGCTACATAACATAGAAATAGTTTGAACTCAAGTGATCTCAATAACATTGTAGTCATTGTGACATTTTCAAAAGCTACATAACATAGAAATACTTTGAAGATAAATTCAAGTGATATCAGTAACAGTGAAGTCATTGTGACAGTTGTCAATATCTACTCCCCTAATTATGAAGATAAATTCAAGTACCAACATTAACATTGGTTCCAGAGGATTAGTTGCACTAAGACTTTTCATAACAAGGGAGCCTTAACAACTAGGAAAAGACTTTAAAATTTAGTGATTGACTTTTATTTGGTGTAGATACATGCAACATCATCAGTGTGGTTTTTTTTAGGGTTTGTGTTTACACAAACAAAACTAAACAGATGACTGTACATAAATAAAATTAAGAAATTGTAGTGCACTGTTTTTATTACTTTATGTCAGCTTTGAATTACTTTGAGTTTAATTAAATCCCCTAGATACTGTAACAGCCCATAGGTATAATTCTGAGAGTGGCACCATAGAAGTCTGGTACTGAATATTACTATCTCGGCGAGAAATTCTTTACAGCCTGACTTTATACCTATGAATTCTATACACCATTGCTCTTTTCTGAGAATGGGGTATTTCTTTTAAGACCAGACTCTTCTCTGACAACTATCCTAGTATCACCTGATACACCTTGTTGTCTTATACTTCATAAAGTAAGGAACCTCTCGCGACAGTGTCTTGTCTGTTTATCTGACACTCCTGGTGGATGATAATACTAAACATTTGCAGGAGTGGCTGAGAGAACATTATCGACAACCAAGTAGGTTAATCGCAGGCGCGGCCGATATCAGTACACAGATTAACACGTACATAGTCCAGCGCAATCTGCTTAATCACTGATTATGCACGGGTGCGTCTCCGCCAAGGCTGTAAAGAGACGGATTTTGTGTGCGCTCAAGCAACAGATAAGACATTACTTTAGCGAAAGTAATAATTTGTTACATCTTACACACATTGTTGTGTAAGGTTACCGATATGTCTGTAAATTCGCCTGCCGGCAATCGGATGTTTTCAGCCCATTTTCAGAAATGTAATGTTTGAAATTTTGCACTAGATGAGTCATGCAAAATATTCAAATCAGATTGGCTGATCATTTGAGCCCCATAACAAACAGAGTGGGGTAAGACAGTAAATATAACAAGACACATTTCAGTGCTTTTTTCACTGTGAGATTCGCGCTTGCCAAAGACACCAGAAGTGCCAGTTAGAATTCAGAATTTCAATTTATCAGACCGGACACCTTTCATTAGAGTATTCATCAGGACTTACAATTCAGCCCAGGAAATCTCTATCATTTTAATAAGGAAAGCCGTTGTCGGAGGAAACTGAAGGAAACACACGGAGTCAGAAAGGGAATTAAAGTTCAAATTAATGACCCCCTGTACACGTGTAATAAGGCAACTGCCAGTGCCTTTTCTTCATCTGAGCAAAAGTCTGTGAGCCAGGATTGGCGTAAGTTGTGATTTTACATTTTATATTACTTACATGTGAACTAACATATATACATATATTACCATGTGAATTTTAACCCCTTAAGGCCCAAGAACTTCTATAATTGAAAGCTAAATTTTATACTTAACTAATATTTCTAAGACTGAATACGCATTTTAGAATGTAACTTTCTATAAAAATTTGAAGGCCGTTCATTTGCTTATGAAATAACCCATATTTGACCAAGTGGGAATTAATACTTGTTTTGTTATAAAACTATTACAAAGTTATGTATGATGGGTCATATGTGGGCCGCTGGGCCTTAAGGGGTTAATGTGTGAAGATCGCTAGTGGATGCCCCAGTCATTGAAGGCTGGTAACCTCAGCGTATAGAATGATGATTCATGAACCACCACTGCACGGGCTGGTGAGCGCTTTATTGCTAGTTTCGTAAAGAGAACTAAAAGCATAAAGTAGCTCCAAGTTCCATTTGGAGCCGGGAGGAAAAGATGAAAGAAATGATGTACATTCTAAGTATAATACTTGCAGTTTCAAATCAGTGTAAACATAAATGAAAACATATTCAATTTATTTTGTGAACACTTTTCGATCATTGGAAATGTAAATGTAAACATAATCTGAGCTTTTAACATTTTCATTTAAATATAATGTAAAGCGAAAGCTATTCAATTTAAATGTAAAGAAAGTTTTATCCCGAGGGATTAAATTTAATCCTCATCGAGGGTAAATTCTGAGATAAATGGGATGGTAGAATAGAGGAAAGGGGACACATAAGTATGTGTCGGGAAACGCAATACTCAGAAAAGCGCTTCGTTTCCATTTTTTATCATAGTTATTGGTGGTACCAGCAGAAAGTACTATCTCTGGAACAAAAAGGGACGCTTTAAGACGAAGGACCAACTTTGTAGACTCTCCTTGACATTTCTGGGACAGCCTTGACCAGCGACGAGCCTTAGCAGTGTAAAAAGAACCAACCCATCAGAAGGAGCAGAACCGTCATTGGCAGCTAAGTTCCATATATAAGCTGCCAACGTGAAATTTTTTTTATTGTCTCTATTATCCATCAATGATGAAACTTTTCTTCTAAACTATTCAACTATTTTCAAACTGTTAAAACTTAAGAGTTTATTAACATTTTTTATTTGTAATTTTACAAATTTAACTTCGATTTAATTATTTTAAAGTTACTGCATGTTTGTCTCAGTAAGTTTACTACACACACTCTAAACTGAGCTATACCAGAATTCCCCTGAGTTAATCAGAGGTGAGGGCTTAAACGAGCTAACATAAATTATTTCTTAATTCTTCACAAAAGTGGTCGGCAGATTCTAGAATTAACGTGCTAAGCTAAAGCAGCATGGTTTTCGCTTATCTGAATATCTTGTGAAGACTCCCTTTGTGATAGAAGTGTCATTATCCTTCTATCTACATCTCTACCAAGAGTAATCTTGTCCGAAGGTAAACACCTTTGCGTTTTGGCCACTGTTGGACCACTACTGCAAAGCAGGGGGGCAATACCGTCACACTATCTTTAAAATGTGGACTTGACCTATATAAAGCATCTTTTTTTGTGCACCTGACTTTGATGTGAAAGAAGGTGTGTTGTCTATGAAAGAAATGTGATGTTTAGTGCATAAATTATATAGCACCTTGTTGATATCTACAGTTTGGCGTGCTGTACCATAGCTGGGTGGAATTATTGACGAGAATATATGGAGGTGTTTGAGAATTTTTGTTTTATGTTGTCAATCATTCTGGAGATGTCTAATGGGTTAATAGTGTATCCATATGTGCTTTCATTTATCCCTACGTGTACTGTTGTTTTCCTAATGTGAAATGGCTTATTTCATTGGTTGTTCTCATTATTCCAGCTCCTGGTAGTGGTATTACTGTGACTATGTCCTCTGGCGTAGTTGACATTTTGTCACTGTGAATACCTTTTAGCAGTGAGTCTCCAATGATGATGTGATGTGTGTTGGGAGGTATGTGTCGGTGGTGCTGTGACTGAGGGCATGCAGAACGGCGTTGTTGCTGCCATTGATGTTCTTCTTGATGGAGGTCTTCAGCGGATTTTTGTATCGGTTGTTGTATTCTTTCATGTCCTGTTGTCTTTGTTGCTTCGGGGTCTACTTGTGTGGGTTGTCTTGGTAAATTTTCAGTACAACGACTAATTTTTACCTCATCGGGTAAGTCTTGTTTGGAGATGTTTCTTTTCTTTCTTTGCTCTCCATTTCCAGTTGTCTGTTTTCAAGCTTCCGATGTCGTGGGCATATTTTGTCTTCAGGAACAGGTGTTTGAGGTTGGGTGGGTAAAGGTGTAGGGGATATTTGTGGTGTAATTGGATGACCTGATATTTTATGGTTTTGGGCACCATCGTTCTTGTTTTTACTTTCAAGGATGGTTATCATCGCCTGATAGCAGCGCTTCTCTGTTCCCTCTTCGCACTTCTTGACTGTCTTGCTCCCTGACTTCAGTTGATGTGAACTTGAGTAACTTATGGGTTGTTTTCATGAGAAGAGGTTTCATCTGTTTGTGTGGCCGAGTTTTTAGGGCCCATGGGATATTCTATGGCCAAAAGGTGCTGAGAAATTGGAGTATCTGTTACTTTGCCTGAGAGTTTAAGCTAGAGTTAATGTTGAGGATTTTGCTATCAGCAGATGAAAAGTTGGCAGCTGGTTATGTAATGTCTATTGCGAGCTGGGGTAATCATATTGTCGAGTCCAACTTTGTGGTAGAAATTATGTTTTGTGCAGACTTATTTAAACTGACAAAATCCGTTTCCAGCCATGACTCAATAACAGTGGCTGTTCCTTGAGCCATCACTTTATTTTTTCCATGATAAAGGTGCACAGATAGTAGTGGTGTTGTGATTAAATCTTCTACACAGGCATCTTGTTTATCCGCTCTCGTCTCGACATGGTCACTCTAGTAGTGTTTGGTACACGGTGTGCGAAATGCCTCGTAATGAAATGTGTTGTGGAATAGTGTTGTGGTGTTGATGGTATTGTATGATGGTGATATTACTAAATGTAATTGTATGAGGCCAGCTGTGAAGGCTCCTGAGATAAAATGTAGTTGTGAATTGTCAGAAGGCCTTTCTTGCTACCACTACGACCTCACACTTAATTTTTTTTAATGAATGTGGCTACGTAAAGTGTCTAGGGTTATGCTATGTAGTGTGGTGTAATAGGTTATAGATATACCCACAGATATTTAACAAGACTAATAATATTAATAAATGTTAAAATACACTGAACTAACTCACGTGTGTAAATTTTTTTGATAGAATTATATTACATTTATTTTGTTCTGTATCAATTTTTTAGGTTGACCAGAACTTAAAAGGATTTAGAAATTATGAAAGAAATGCATGGAATATTATATCATAAATGCAATAGTGTACATATATATGTACTATACTAGTTAGTTTTATTAAAATGTTCTAGTAGTCATCTACTTGGGAGGATAATTAATGTTTGTGCTGTTGGGATGGCCTCATCACACCTGTCTATATTGACTACACAGTGTCCAGAAAATGGTGGGAATTTTTATGGGGTTATTAGTAACTAAAGGGCTTTGGTGAATGTCCAGCAGACCAGAGGCTCACTCATCTTGTCGTTGTAGCTCTGGTGCTGAAATCAGGTGGTCCCACCTCTCCGTGCTGGCGGGCAATAATGGTGGTCTCTGTCACAAGTACTGCACAGATACACTCGAGTAAAGTCACCAACTGAATAGTCACTGCTTTGTTGACAACAGAAACTCGCAGCTCTGCAATCAAAGTATGGGCCATGTGTCAAAATCTATTCTCTACCCACGTCTGGACACAACACTGACACAACAACCACATCATACAGACAGGTCAGATCTCTCTGACCAAACAGCACATTTACCATGGTGGTTTTACATCAGATAGATCCTCCCAGACTATAGGTTCTGAAAAATATTTATTAGTTGTCTGCCCTAAAAGAGGATAGGTAATATGTTTCATTATTCTCAACACTTGATCTGTCTTGCATAATCCTTGCTGGAGTTTATGTACATTGTTGGTCCCTAGACCCTGACTAGGGCGGGGGGTCTAGAGCAAATCCCTACTTGTTTGTAAGGCTAGATTTCGATATGGCAGTATCAAATCACTCGAACATGAAACAATATTCAAAATATATAAGGAAATAATTTCAATCTTACCAGATTATGAATAAATAACACAGAATTGCTAGCAAAACTCAGCTGAGCTGCTGGCTATAGTATGGCGTCCCTAAATTTATTACACTTTCTTTCATATGGAAATCACCACACTTTAAAATCTGTGTCTATCACTGAACAACTATTGAAGAATGGCCCCACTTTCGCGTCTGAGCGCTAATGATATGATTGTCTGTGGCCAATCACTGCCTAGGTTTATTTTAAATTCAAATTTCCTACCATAAAGTCATTTCAGTCATGCTTCAGTCAAGTATGGATGGTTATCTGTTAGTCTGTCCGTCTCTACTTGTGTTTCTACAAAATGTACTTGATTTTTGAACCAACCTTTCTCTCCCCTCCAAAATTTTGTCGTTAAAAGTTATATTTAGACACAGCTACCACCCAAAAACCCTCTCCTCCATACTAAGTAAATTTGAACACCTGCGTTTCGAGGTCGTGTTTTTTTGTGCAATTAGCGACACTTTTAGGTTCAATACAGTCTGTCGATGATGTGAACAACACTGTCTTTTGTCATTATCTTCAATATTATCTATCCGTCTGTAAAATTAAGAACATATTAGTTCACTGCTCAGAATAGGCCATCCGGCCAGCTAATTTTTATATTCCTAACATTAATATTAAGAAAAAAATACTTTTTAATTTTTGTAATATTCCAAACATCTGCGTTTTAGCCGCTGAATTCAAATCAAGGGCTTGGTATTGCAAAAGCGTCCAATAAATGACTGTGGCGTATTATATCTATGGTCCCTTCTGTCGAGTTGCTTACTTTTTATGTCAACTTGGGAAACGTGACTTTTCTCCGTTCCCCCCCCCCCAATTGCGTCTCCTTAGCCTTTCTAGTCTCACGCAATCTTTCCAGTCATATTTTTTTCCTTTTTGATCCGCCGTTCCCCTCCTGTCTAGCAAGTCAATTATTATGGAGGATGATGACCCGCGGTCTAGGCGATCATGTACTATTCGCAGCCTACGCATTATGTTTTTATCCTTAAATGTTATCTTTGGAGATATTTTACCGTTGTATCTCTGTCAATTTCACTACACATCTCCCCACTTGAAAACATGCCTATGGCAAGTTCCAACACCAGCGATACACATAGGTAAAATTACTCCTCACGTCTGCCACTACTCTAATTTTGATCACAGGGGTGCCGACTGAGGAAATCTGCACCGACATTCAATTTGCCTGGGATATATTGGATACTAAACTGATAAGGTTGAAGCAACAAAGACCACCTCAGCAATCTTGCGTTTTCATGCTTAGCCTGAGACAAGAACACGAGAGGCTGATGGTCCGTCTCCACCACAAATGTCCTACCATACAGATAGATTTGAAACTTCTTTATTGCCCAGATTAATGCTAAACATTCCTTTTCGCTTGTGGAGTATCCTTGTTCCGCCTTATTCAATTTGCGGCTTGCATAAGCGACTGGTTTCAGTTCCCCATCAGGTGAAGATGATCTTTGCAACAAAGCCCCTCCGAGTCCTACATTACTTGCATCGGTTCTTAAGACAAAGTCCTGTGTCAAATCAGGCAGTTTGAGAATAGGCTTGCTAGTGAGTTTTTCCTTTAACTCTTGGAACGCTAGTTCACATTGTGCAGTCCAAATAATTTTATCTGGAAGTCCCTTGCGAGTCAGATCAGTCAGAGGAGCACATATAGCGTTAAAATTTTTGATGTATTTCTGATAAAATCCGCATAACGACACAAATGATCGCACGTCCTTTTTTGTTTGTGGCCTAGGTGCTCTCTGCAGTTTTTCCAAGTTCTTAGGATCAGGGGTCATATTACCCTGATATACAGTGTGTCCCAAGAATTCCAACTCTTTGCATCCAATACAACATTTTGTTGGCCTAGCAGTTAAGTTCGCCTCCCGAAGTCTATCAAACAACATCTCCAGAGCTTCAATGTGTTCTTCAAATGTCTCTGTGGCGACGAGAATATCATCCATGAAATTCGTGATACATGGGTTATTCAGGGGATCCAACAATTTTCGCATCATCCTTGAAAACACACTCGGAGCATTTTTCAGTCCGAATGGTAGCATATTGAATTCATAATGTCCATCCGAAGTGCTAAAAGCCAAATAAGGTCTCACTTCAGGCTTCACTGGGATCTGGTAATAGCCTTTACTAAGATCCACCTTTGAAAAGTATTTTGCCTTGTTCAGTCTGGCAAATAACTGTTTTGTGTCTGGTAATGGATCCACTTGTCCTTCTGTGACAGCATTCAGTTTCCTGTAATCTATGCACAGTCTGTGTTCCCCAGACGGTTTTCTCAACAAAACGACACTAGAACTAAAAGATGATTCACTGTGCGAAATAATCCCCTCCTTCAACAAATACTCTATTTCTTCCTTCAATGCCTTCTCCTTCGCGAACGGAATAGAATAGGCTCTCATACAGATTGGGTTTGAGTCTACCAGTTTCATGTCATACTGTAGCAAATTTGTATGGCCTGGTTTATCTGTTAATACCTCTGTATGTTCCTCCAGAACCTGTTGAACTCTCTCCCTCTGGTTTTTAGTCAGGTGCTTACTGACTTTTTTCCAAGTTCTTAGGATCAGGGGTCATATTACCCTGATATACAGTGTGTCCCAAGAATTCCAACTCTTTGCATCCAATACAACATTTTGTTGGCCTAGCAGTTAAGTTCGCCTCCCGAAGTCTATCAAACAACATCTCCAGAGCTTCAATGTGTTCTTCAAATGTCTCTGTGGCGACGAGAATATCATCCATGAAATTCGTGATACCTGGGTTATTCAGGGGGTCCAACAATTTTCGCATCATCCTTGAAAACACACTCGGAGCATTTTTCAGTCCGAATGGTAGCATATTGAATTCATAATGTCCATCCGAAGTGCTAAAAGCCAAATAAGGTCTCACTTCAGGCTTCACTGGGATCTGGTAATAGCCTTTACTAAGATCCACCTTTGAAAAGTATTTTGCCTTGTTCAGTCTGGCAAATAACTGTTTTGTGTCTGGTAATGGATCCACTTGTCCTTCTGTGACAGCATTCAGTTTCCTGTAATCTATGCACAGTCTGTGTTCCCCAGACGGTTTTCTCAACAAAACGACACTAGAACTAAAAGATGATTCACTGTGCGAAATAATCCCCTCCTTCAACAAATACTCTATTTCTTCCTTCAATGCCTTCTCCTTCGCGAACGGAATAGAATAGGCTCTCATACAGATTGGGTTTGAGTCTACCAGTTTCATGTCATACTGTAGCAAATTTGTATGGCCTGGTTTATCTGTTAATACATCTGTATGTTCCTCCAGAACTTGTTGAACTCTCTCCCTCTGGTTTTTAGTCAGGTGCTAGGGGTCATATTACCCTGATATACAGTGTGCCCCAAGAATTCCAACTCTTTGCATCCAATACAACATTTTGTTGGCCTAGCAGTTAAGTTCGCCTCCCGAAGTCTATCAAACAACATCTCCAGAGCTTCAATGTGTTCTTCAAATGTCTCTGTGGCGACGAGAATATCATCCATGAAATTCGTGATACATGGGTTATTCAGGGGATCCAACAATTTTCGCATCATCCTTGAAAACACACTCGGAGCATTTTTCAGTCCGAATG
This sequence comes from Oreohelix idahoensis, assembly GCA_024509875.1. Taxonomy (NCBI): domain Eukaryota; kingdom Metazoa; phylum Mollusca; class Gastropoda; order Stylommatophora; family Oreohelicidae; genus Oreohelix; species Oreohelix idahoensis. The sequence goes on from JAMPIV010003512.1 coordinate 260,442, forward strand.
GTAGCATATTGAATTCATAATGTCCATCCGAAGTGCTAAAAGCCAAATAAGGTCTCACTTCAGGCTTCACTGGGATCTGGTAATAGCCTTTACTAAGATCCACCTTTGAAAAGTATTTTGCCTTGTTCAGTCTGGCAAATAACTGTTTTGTGTCTGGTAATGGATCCACTTGTCCTTCTGTGACAGCATTCAGTTTCCTGTAATCTATGCACAGTCTGTGTTCCCCAGACGGTTTTCTCAACAAAACGACACTAGAACTAAAAGATGATTCACTGTGCGAAATAATCCCCTCCTTCAACAAATACTCTATTTCTTCCTTCAATGCCTTCTCCTTCGCGAACGGAATAGAATAGGCTCTCATACAGATTGGGTTTGAGTCTACCAGTTTCATGTCATACTGTAGCAAATTTGTATGGCCTGGTTTATCTGTTAATACATCTGTATGTTCCTCCAGAACCTGTTGAACTCTCTCCCTCTGGTTTTTAGTCAGGTGCTTACTGACTTTTACCTGTGCTGCTGTTTCACAAGGATGTAATGGGTATTCATGTGAGGTGAGTGGTTCTTTTTGCATCTGGGTTGCAATAGCCAAGGTCAATAAGGGGGTGCTTTCCTGGAGTGGTCTGTCCAGATACTTCTTTAACAGGTTTACATGATAAACTTTTTCCTTCCCCTTTTTGTCAATTTTATAGTTTGTTCTAGACACCTTCTCTAGAACCGTATATGGACCTTGCCAACCAATTTGTAATTTATTCTGGCTTCCGGGTAGTAGAAGCAGCACCTTCTCTCCGACTGCCAGTTCCCTGTCCTTTGCCTTCCTATTAAAATATGCTGCATGTTTCTTCCTGGCTTGCTTCAAATTATCATTTGCCAGTTTCCATCCAGCTTTCAAACGAGTGGTCAGTTCGTTCACATATTGATACGATGAGGTAACAGTCTCTTCCGCCTTCTCATCTGTCCAGGTCCTTAATAAAGCTTCTAATGGACCTTTTATTGGCCTCCCAAATAGCAGAGTTGCGGGAGCCATCCCGGTTGAACTATGTGGTACCTCCCGGTACGCAAACAATGCGGCGGGCAGGAATTGATCCCACAGATCCGGTTTTTCGTGTGCCAGCTTTCTCAGGATAGAAATGAGAGTCCCGTTGAACCTCTCTACCTGGCCGTTCCCTTGTGGATGGTACGGACTACAATGAAAGTGCCTGGCTTGAAATAGCTTAAAAACTTCTTCCGTTAGTTTCCCCTTGAACTGAGAACCATTATCCGTCAAGATTTGATGCGGGAATCCTAATCGGGTAAATATTGTAAGTAGTGCCTCTGCTACATGTTTTGAATCAATTGATGGCAGGGCTACCGCCTCTCCCCACATAGAACAAGTGTCCACCAGAGTAAGGATGTAACTGTTCCTCCTCTTGGTCCGAGTGAGAGGTCCTACAATATCCACTGCAACCCTCTCAAAAGGTGTTCCCACTATGGGCATTTCCCCTAGAGTTGCAGGAGCAGTCCAGTGCTTTGGAGCTACCCTTTGACATTCTGGGCAGGATTTGACATATCTTTTTATATCCTCCGTTATCCCTGGCCAGAAGTAATGACAAGCTATACGCTGTCCTGTGGCGCTGATCCCCATGTGACCACTGAAGGGAATCGCATGCCCGAGTTCCATCACTTTATCTCTATATGAAGTGGGAAGAACCAGCTGGTTGTGACCATTTGTTCCAGTTCCGGCCTTCCTGTATAAGAGTTTGTTCTTCATGAAATATTCCCCCTTGCTCGGAGGTGTGTGGCATTTGGGCAATTTTTTAAAACAGGGCTTGAGTGTCCTATCCTCAGCCTGCGCCTTCCTCATCTCCTCTGGATGAGCATTTATAGGTTCACCTTCTTCCTCCTTCTTCTGTGACCTGGTCTGCACTGTCGCCATGATCACAGGTTTCTCGGGATTCCCCAAGAAGACGTATCTACACCCCAATATCAGAGGGTAGATTGGTTCATCTATCACTGCTGCTCTGATTTCTCCTTCCACATAGCGAGTTTTCACCGTTATCCTTGCGATGGGAAGTGTCATGAGTGGTATGTCCTTAGTCGCCCCTTGTATTTCCACTGTTTCTGTGGTATACTGACTTGGGTCCACTAGGCTAGACTTCACAACTGAATCATAATCCAAACCTGTATCATAAAGGCACCTTATGGTGACCCCATTACAAATAACATCCTCACAAACTGGGGGGTGATAAGGTTCCTGTTGTCCTTAGGATTAACCTTTAATCTTTGCGTCCCCGACTTCATTGCAGCAATGTTTGAAGGTTTCCTTCTACAAAATTCGGTGTTATGGTTATCCTTCTTGCACCATTTACACCATCTTTTTCCTTGGTTCAACGGTTTTCTTTCATTGAACTTTTGGTCATTGAACTGTGAGTTTCTGTCGCGATAGTCATTTCTTGGCCGCTCAAAGTTTGTCCTACCTTTATTTCCCTGCTCTCTATTATCAAATTTATTAAATTGCTGTGGAGCTTTAAAATTGTCTATGTGCTTCTTTTTAGCACCACTTACCTCTGCCTGGGCTGCCTGATACCTCTCAGCAACATTTAAAATTTCCCCCAACTTCTCTGCACCTTGTTCCATGAGAAATTTTCTCATGTCTGGAGCCATGGACTCTCTCAATTGCTCAATCATGATCATTTCTTTAAGATCTTGGGTCTTCCCCAGAGCCGTCCATTTCTCCAAATAGGTTTCTAGTCTAGCAGAGAATTGGTGGTATGTCTCCCCAGACAACAGTTTGGCATTTCTAAATTTCTTACGATAAAATTCACCATTCTTCTCGTACCTTAATAACAAAGCCTGCTTTAACATGTCATAATTGTCTTGGTCTTCCCTGTTCATTTTGGCAAATACTTCATAAGAAGTACCTCTCAATCCCTGTGATAGCTTTAAGCTCCACCTCTCTCTCTCTCTAACCCATATGTAGTAGCTAATAACTCAAAACGTCCTAGGTACCCCTCTATGTCATCGTCTTTTTCAACAAAATGGTCTAAATGAAACCCCATAGCTGAGTTTGAGGCTCCCAGACTGGGCGTAGCATCTGAGGCAAAAGGGCTGGCACCATTTTCAGGAGCCTGGCCTTGTAATTCCAGCTCCCTTAGTCGTAATTCGTGCTCCCTCTGCAACCTTCTATCTTCTGCCTCCCTTTCGGCAGTCAACCTTTTTTCTTCTGCCTCCCTTTTGGCCTTTTTATCTTCTGCCTCCCTTTCGGCCTTTTTATCTTCTGCCTCCCTTTCGGCCTTTTTATCTTCTGCCTCCCTTTGCTGTCGTTTTTCTTCTGCCTCAATCTGCAGCCTCTTAATTTCTCTATCAGCCTCTAACCTCTTCTCTTCAGCTAACCTCCTTTCTTCCCGTTCAATATATTTATCACATTCAGCCGTTACGTATTGAATTAAAATTTGACCATCCATTCCCATCTCCTTCGCGGTGAGCACAGCAGCTGATCTAAATTTTGCCAGCTCCGCCATACTTTTTAGACAATATAATAATATACAAGCTAAATCTCTAACCAGTAAATACACTAAGTACTTCTTATGACTATATCTAACTAATTCTAACTAACCAGTTAACTAATTAATTATTACTGGCTGTGAAGATTCACCAACTTTTATCTGCAGGGACACTTTTAATTTTAAAGGGAATTTTACAATTTATTTCCCTACTTTTATTTCTCCCACCAGGAGATCCTAATATTACTGTTGGGCTAATTATCCCTGGACAAGACCCCAATTTATGTAGTGGTGTTGATGGTATTGTATGATGGTGATATTACTAAATGTAATTGTATGAGGCCAGCTGTGAAGGCTCCTGAGATAAAATGTAGTTGTGAATTGTCAGAAGGCCTTTCTTGCTACCACTACGACCTCACACTTAATTTTTTTTAATGAATGTGGCTACGTAAAGTGTCTAGGGTTATGATATGTAGTGTGGTGTAATAGGTTATAGATATACCCACAGATATTTAACAAGACTAATAATATTAATAAATGTTAAAATACACTGAACTAACTCACGTGTGTAAAATTTTTTGATAGAATTATATTACATTTATTTTGTTCTGGATCAATTTTTTAGGTTGACCAGAACTTAAAAGGATTTAGAAATTATGAAAGAAATGCATGGAATATTATATCATAAATGCAATAGTGTACATATATATGTACTATACTAGTTAGTTTTATTAAAATGTTCTAGTAGTCATCTACTTGGGAGGATAATTAATGTTTGTGCTGTTGGGGTGGCCTCATCACACCTGTCTATATTGACTACACAGTGTCCAGAAAATGGTGGGAATTTTTATGGGGTTATTAGTAACTAAAGGGCTTTGGTGAATGTCCAGCAGACCAGAGGCTCACTCATCTTGTCGTTGTAGCTCTGGTGCTGAAATCAGGTGGTCCCACCTCTCCGTGCTGGCGGGCAATAATGGTGGTCTCTGTCACAAGTACTGCACAGATACACTCGAGTAAAGTCACCAACTGAATAGTCACTGCTTTGTTGACAACAGAAACTCGCAGCTCTGCAATCAAAGTATGGGCCATGTGTCAAAATCTATTCTCTACCCACGTCTGGACACAACACTGACACAACAACCACATCATACAGACAGGTCAGATCTCTCTGACCAAACAGCACATTTACCATGGTGGTTTTACATCAGATAGATCCTCCCAGACTATAGATTCTGAAAAATATTTATTAGTTGTCTGCCCTAAAAGAGGATAGGTAATATGTTTCATTATTCTCAACACTTGATCTGTCTTGCATAATCCTTGTTGGAGTTTATGTACATTGTTGGTCCCTAGACCCTGACTAGGGCGGGGGGTCTAGAGCAAATCCCTACTTGTTTGTAAGGCTAGATTTCGATATGGCAGTATCAAATCACTCGAACATGAAACAATATTCAAAATATATAAGGAAATAATTTCAATCTTACCAGATTATGAATAAATAACACAGAATTGCTAGCAAAACTCAGCTGAGCTGCTGGCTATAGTATGGCGTCCCTAAATTTATTACACTTTCTTTCATATGGAAATCACCACACTTTAAAATCTGTGTCTATCACTGAACAACTATTGAAGAATGGCCCCACTTTCGCGTCTGAGCGCTAATGATATGATTGTCTGTGGCCAATCACTGCCTAGGTTTATTTTAAATTCAAATTTCCTACCATAAAGTCATTTCAGTCATGCTTCAGTCAAGTATGGATGGTTATCTGTTAGTCTGTCCGTCTCTACTTGTGTTTCTACAAAATGTACTTGATTTTTGAACCAACCTTTCTCTCCCCTCCAAAATTTTGTCGTTAAAAGTTATATTTAGACACAGCTATCACACAAAAACCCTCTCCTCCATACTAAGTAAATTTGAACACCTGCGTTCGAGGTCGTGTTTTTTTGTGCAATTAGCGACACTTTTAGATTCAATACAGTCTGTCGATGATGTGAACAACACTGTCTTTTGTCATTATCTTCAATATTATCTATCCGTCTGTAAAATTAAGAACATATTAGTTCACTGCTCAGAATAGGCCATCCGGCCAGCTAATTTTTATATTCCTAACATTAATATTAAGAAAAAAATACTTTTTAATTTTTGTAATATTCCAAACATCTGCGTTTTAGCCGCTGAATTCAAATCAAGGGCTTGGTATTGCAAAAGCGTCCAATAAATGACTGTGGCGTATTATATCTATGGTCCCTTCTGTCGAGTTGCTTACTTTTTATGTCAACTTGGGAAACGTGACTTTTCTCCTTCCCCTTCCCCCCCCCCCCCAATTGCGTCTCCTTAGCCTTTCTAGTCTCACGCAATCTTTCCAGTCATATTTTTTTTCCTTTTTGATCCGCCGTTCCCCTCCTGTCTAGCAAGTCAATTATTATGGAGGATGATGACCCGCGGTCTAGGCGATCATGTACTATTCGCAGCCTACGCATTATGTTTTTATCCTTAAATGTTATCTTTGGAGATATTTTACCGTTGTATCTCTGTCAATTTCACTACAAATAGTACAGTAGCACATTTACCGTCATTTGTTATTTTGAAGGTTAAACCCGACTCTTTATTACATCCCTTCCGTTTCACGCGAAGAGCTCTGTCTTTGTGTAGGGAGTAATCTTTGATCGTGGTCAGGCGCAGTCTACCGTCCCAAAGGGCTTTTATTACCTGCGAGCCGTGGCCGATCTCCAAGTGTGACGTGTTTGCATGTCCACTTTGTTTAATTGCCAGTGAAATACATTATTCCGCTGGAAACCTTATCTGTTGGTGAGGGGTTGGTAGCCAAGAAGACACGCTGAATGACCTTCCTTTCTTTTACAGCGGTTAGTATCGAGTCACGTGGTCATTGTTAAAAGCTTTGCTGAAAGCACTTGTAGTTACCAAAAGGAAATGAATAGTTCATAATTTTCTGGTGTTTTTCAAATGCTATCTATTAAATCAACACAATGTAATGTTCACAAAATTCACAATCCAAGAAGAAATACACCGATATAAAAATCCTTGAAGTACAATATGAAATGCCTGTGTCAAAAATTTTAATGTCAGACACGACTCACAAACGTCAGCTCGGTTCGACGTACGGTATACTAGATAGATAGATAGATAGATAGATAGATAGATAGATAGATAGATAGATAGATAGATAGATAGATAGATAGATAGATAGATAGATAGATAGATAGATAGATAGATAGATAGATAGATAGATAGATAGATAGATAGATAGATAGATAGATAGATAGATAGATAGATAGATAGATAGATAGATAGATAGATAGATAGATAGATAGATAGATAGATAGATAGGTAGGTAGGTAGGTAGGTAGGTAGGTAGGTAGGTAGACAGACAGAGAGACAGACAGAGAGACAGACAGACAGAGAGATAGACAGACAGATAGACAGATAGATAGATAGATAGATAGATAGATAGATAGATAGATAGATAGATAGATAGATAGATAGATAGATAGATAGATAGATAGATAGATAGATAGATAGATAGATAGATAGATAGATAGATAGATAGATAGATAGATAGATAGACTGATACGTGTCGTTCTGTCTATTGTTTCGGAGAGAGTCTCCTTGGCCAAAGTAAATTAGGGGTAGTCCAACAACACGTAGTCAGTATAACTGTATTAAGCGGACCAACACATTTCGTCCAGTCCTTTCTCTATGAAACGCTGGTCATTTTCACTCGTTCCAAATTTTATTTAATATCGTCCCTTGGACATCATTATGAATAATCACACATTTCCGAACTAGAAAAAGCCAGAAACACTTCAACCAAGTATCTTGTTGTCCTGGTGATCGAATAATTCAGGAAAAACATAAAATACTGCAGGAGTCAAAACACATGCGTCCGGTCACTTCAGAACACAAGCCGCATTTCTTCTTGCAGACGATTTCCTAACTTCTGCTCTTAATTTATTCACGTCTGCTAGTAAACCCTATAGGCATGACGTCACTTCCTTTATTAATAAATGACTCCGTATAAAATACACAAAAAGGAGCCCTATCGAGCTGCCTATAATATTGACATAAATGTTATGAATTTTAATCATAACATTTATCAAGAGAACGACGTACAAAATGGCGGTCCCTCTCAAGTGCGCAGATTGTTGAATTCTAACCCTGATCACTGCACTGTATTTGAATCATCGTACCCTGAGCCAGAGGTTGATGCCAGGAGGATTTTTTGTTGAGGTCAAAGCAGATAAGTAAATTTATTGATTCATGCAGTGTGAGGCTTGAAGAATCTCTTTTTCATGTTATATGTCTTTCTGTATCTACATGTTTTGTGTTAGACGGGTTGGTTGGTGGGACCTATGAATTCATTACACCTCATTGACGGTCGTGAATTCGTAGGCGTTCTTTAGTTTTTGCATCTGATTTTTTCAACTTAAGGGGCCGGCGTACATAGTTGTGTGTTACTGCCTTAAGTGAATTCACCAGATTCATTATGTGTCTCGTTGTGAAGGTCCTGTAATTTTGTATTTGTTGTCAAGTTAATTGTATTTTATTTGGTTTGTTCTCCATTATTGTTTCTAAATTTGTTCATCTAATCTTGCTATCCCTCAGTTATTATATATGTTGTGAAATTGTGCTTGTATTGTAATAAGTGTGGTAGAGCCAAATTTTTTTCATTTTTCTACAGTTCAAACATTTCTGCCTTGGTTTTTTTCATTGTTATTTTCCTCGGTTGGCTCTTTCACTGTTATTTTGTAATCTTGTTGGTATCTCTATTTTTTTTTTTTTTGCTCCCAAAATAACATCTATAATTTCATGCAGTTGATTGATATTAAGTGGTGAAATACTTGTTGCTAATATTGCTCACTTATTAAATACATATTATTTGAATTATTATTGGACAATTTGGAGTCACAATAATAGTGAATTATAGCTACCTTGGAATATTTTAATAAGATTGGAAAAGACTATGTATGGTATGGAGGGGGAAGCTTTAAAAACATTTGCATTCAATGAGCATGCAAAAGAATTAAAGAGGTTAGAAGACGTGGCAAGAGATCAAAGAATCTTAGCTAAGGAGAAGAGAGAAGACGATTTAGCTGAGAAGAAGAGAGAAGAAGAATTAACTGAGAAGAGGAGAGAAGAAGAATTAGCTGAGAGAAGAAGACAGGAAGAAATGGCACTTGAAGAAAAAAATTGGCACATACACATGCTCAAAGAATGGCAGAACTTGAGTTGGAAAAATTAAGATTTCACCATCAACAGGCTAATCCAGCAGGTGTTGAGGCTGGAAAAAAAGACCATGCCTCTACTTTTAAACTAAATTTGCCAAAATTTAGTCCTAATATAGACGACATTTCATGCTTCTTAAATAGATATGAGACATTTACGATAGATAGATAGATAGATAGATAGATAGATAGATAGATAGATAGATAGATAGATAGATAGATAGATAGATAGATAGATAGATAGATAGATAGATAGATAGATAGATAGATAGATAGATAGATAGATAGATAGATAGATAGATAGATAGATAGATAGATAGATAGATAGATAGATAGATAGATAGATAGATAGATAGGTAGGTAGGTAGGTAGGTAGGTAGGTAGGTAGATAGATAGATAGATAGATAGATAGATAGATAGATAGATAGATAGATAGATAGATAGATAGATAGATAGATAGATAGATAGATAGATAGATAGGATACAGACAGACAGACAGACAGATGATAGGTAGGTAGGTAGGTAGGTAGATTAGATAGATAGATAGACAGACAGACAGACAGACAGACAGATAGACAGATAGATAGATAGATAGATAGATAGATAGATAGATAGATAGATAGATAGATAGATAGATAGATAGATAGATAGATAGATAGATAGATAGATAGATAGATAGATAGATAGATAGATAGATAGGACAGGTACAAATTTATTAATAAAAAATTAGAAATATATAATAAATAAACGAGGCAAAATAATATATAATTGACGATGTATCAGTGCTTACAAAAGTAACATTCTATATTAATATTCGGTAGAATGTTGCCAATATAAGGTTCCACAGCTGCTTGCTAGTATGAAAAATAAACAAGCATAAGTCATACTGGTTACGCAAATCTTTTTCCGAGTAATACAGCTTCTCAGACCCAGGAAAGTTGCATATTCCAACTGCATGTTACGGCAGTGAAGCAGGCCGTACTTAACAGTGCATCGGGCCGCCTGTTTTACACACCTGCTGTAGTGTAATATAAAAATATAATGTGGTATAAATATAACAGACTGTAAACAAATACATAACCACAGAGAGCTTAACGGCCAATAGATATAGAGGTTAACTGCGAATACTGAATAAGCATAGCCTGACTAAAACAAATGGTTGTCATTGAGGATGAGATGGGGCACTTGTGTGAGTCAGTGGCGATTTTAGATTGGGCGAGGTTCTAGACAAGCGTGAATTGGTGAGGCCCCTTTTAAATACATTCCTGTTATATCGAGAAACATACATTTGTGTTCAAGGCCCCTAAAAGCGCGAGGCTGTAGGGGAAAAGTCCAGGTTCTTTATGCCTAAAACTGCCGTTGGTGAGTGCAGCCATCACGTAAAGCGTTACGACACGACAGCGTGCAGATGGAAGCTTCTTAACCTACACCCTTTCTACTGCATTATGGGTTACACATTTTAGCCAACGGCTGATAGAGGTTCTTATCATTTATACATAGATGGAAGGCAAGGTGAAACCAGGTTTGTATCTTTGCTTGCACAGTCATGATTTGAAGTAGTTTCCTCAGGAAAAAATACGGAGGTTTTAGATGATGAAGGTAGTCTCACAGCATATACTGCCGTATGTTAGTGAATACTTAGACTTCTTCTTCTTCTTTGATCCATAACCGCCAACCGCTAAAGCAGTCAGCGGACATCACGCCTGGTGGCGTCTTGTAGGGCAGCAACAAATTGATTCCACTTTGCTCGGTCGGCGGCCATCCTTCGTACAGTGCCCAAACTCCAGTTCATTCCCCGCAACTCGGCCTCCACAGCCCTCCGCCAAGCCGTTTCCGGTCGGCCTCTCTTTCGCCCTCCCCCGGGGGTCCATAGCACAGCTGTTCCCGCGATGGCATCAGGGTCCCCTCTGAGGACGTGGCCAACCCAACCCCAGCGCCCGCCAGCTATGATGGCGCGCATGTCCTCCTGGTTACTCCGAATAAGTAGTTCTTGGTTGCTGATTGTGTTTGGCCAAAAGATTCGGAGAATCTTCCCGTTACCAACAGATTACTGGTGGCAATGAATATATACATGGTTCAAACCCGGGCGTCGGCGTTTGAAGAAATGTTTACGGCCGGAAATTTGACTGAATAGCCTGAACGGCTCCTGTGATAAACCCTCTGTGGATGGGAAGGAGCGAAGCTCCTGACCGGGTTGGAAGGAAAGTCCTCAGGTTCCCCAGCCTCGCAATGACATGTCATTGGGTCGAAGGGCTGAAAGCCTAAGTGCCGCTGGTTAAGGAAAAAAAAAAAAAAAAATATATATATATATATATATATATATATATATATATATATATATATATATATATATATATATATATATATATATATATATATATTCATTGCCACCAGTAATCTGTTGGTAACAGGAAGATTCTCCGAATATATATATGAAGATATTTATTTGTTTGTATACTTGTTATGTTTGGAAATATTTGGTAATAATATTTTGAGTCCGAGATTAGAACCCTAGTCAAAGGGCGAATACTCAGTATTTGCTTCGTATGAATGTAATATATAGTTGTCCCACTTGAATATAGAGTTCAGAGGTTATCTTTAACGCATGCCCAGACCGGGTGTGTTTTGAAAAGTGTCTTCCGTTATGTTTTTTCTGCGATGGCTGGTCTGTACCAGGGAAGTCCGAAGATGGAATCTTTCCGTGGTTTATTTGGGGAAAGGAGATAGTTTCTCTATATGACTGTTATGTCGGTAATCCTCCCCAGTGTTTGTTCTTAACGCCAAAAGATGGTGTGAGCTATTCCCCAGTGTATTTCCATAACAAGGTAACGAAGCCAGTTTATGTACCCTTCTGCAATGCCTAGATGGGCAGACGTTTCGTCGTGCCTAGATTATTATTGACTACAGAGGAAGATGATATGCTACCTAGCAGTCCTATGTTATTTGATGTGACCAGCATTATTAATTGCAGAATATTCAGAGCCCAATAAGGACATTTATGTATGAACAGCATCTTTAATTATGCTTCATATTTTTACCTTGGGTGAGCGAGGCTCATTGGAAAAGTAAAGCCATTTTGGATCTCATTGCCAGTTTAATAAAATCATCTATCGAAAACAGGGACAACCTTATTATCTGATGATGATAGAGATCTGTTATACTATAAGGAAAATAAAACCCCACTACTGGTGGTTTAAGATCGTTACCAGGAACATTTGCTGGTTTTAAGGCTTGTAAGACTTAGGCAGAAGAGGGTCTGATAAGGAGCCATTATTAAGTAATATTTATTGGCTGACGCCATTAGTCAGCTAAGGAATGAGACTATATACAGATCAGAATACTGTGTGCTTGCCTACGATCATTCCATAATATCCAGATGCTATGTATTTCTTCACGTATACAACAATGTGTGTGTCAACTTGTTCCAGTGACTGTCAACCGTAATGTCAGAGTATGTGTCACAATAAATATATGAAAACGTCAATAGCAGTTCAGGACATCATTGACTTGCATACGAGTGTATGAGTGTATTCTAACCATCATGTCAACTTCAGAACATTCCACACATTCGCGCAATTGACATTTACACTTTCACTCATTGTCAACATCACCTGTCCAGGGCCTCACTACTTTATGGACCAGGTGACCTGTATGTACAACCCTGTGTCGGTTAGCGAGTTGACAATCATAACACCTTACACCAACAAATAGCATTTCAACAATGTGATGACCGTTAACCTGCACCTGCAATATCAATTATACTCTTATCAATGTGGTAGGCCAGCTTTCTGGGTCAACCTGCACAGTGGACATTGTACAGAAGTCAACTACTGATACCAGACGGTTTCCTGTGGCCACATACGACACACATGAACACCAGTGTACAAGTTTGCAGTACAACTCTACAGTCGATGTCAGCATGACCTGTCCTGTCAGCGTATGCGGTATCTAGGTCAGCGTTTATTGACATTTCTGATAGAACAGACAGCGTTACACAGCAAGTTTGTTTGGAAGAATTAACTGTGTTAGCAAGAAGTGCTATGGAACTTACAGGTCTTACACTTCATCGGTGGATCTTCTTGTGTTCTGCCACATATCATTGAACTTTGTAATAGTTTAGTTCAAAATTTAGTATTTATTAAAGTGGCAGTTTATTTTGATTGGAAACTGACCCATAATACGGTACTATTATAACTGAGCCTTCTATCTGCAACACATTTCATTATATTACACATGTATTTATGCTATATGTATTTATGTTTACTGTTGCTGAGTTATTTGCCGGTTGAAGATCATGTGCTGAGTATAGTTATTTTAGTGATTTCTTGTTCATCGTGCTTGTTTTATCATTACGCGAATTAGGGTGAAGCGTTCATACAACTCAGTAGCATGGTATGAAGAAGTAACATGTAATACTTGAACTCAGCAACATTAATGAAGTAATTAATGCCTTCAGGTTGAGTCCGTAATATTTAATCACATGTACACACAGGATGATCATTTCAAATATGAGCAGAACATAAGTCCGTATAAGTCATGCATAAATTAATCAATAACGTAGACTGCTGGTTTACGTGTCAATGTCCGTTTAAGGATACAATGCAGTATTGTCGTCAGAACATCACAGCTATATGCACGCGCAGATAGACATGGCTACCTGCCGACAGTGAGACTGCGAGTCTGAATATTTCATACGGATTGGACGATTATTCTCCTCCTTCTGAGGATTCTAGTTAAACACTAACCTCCATAAGTTTCCTCTCATATAGAGTTCTAGGACTGACCCTGGTCCATCATAAATGCACATATAAATGGCTATATCATGCCATTGAATTGGAAGGTTAGAAAAACGCAGCTATTCAGCTTGGCGGTCAAGTAACAAAGGGTAGCGTCTCCTAGTTACCGACTGTGACCCAAACAACGCTAGACACGTCATAATCGATCGTGTATGGAGCGTTCAATAATTGAAACATCTATCGTAATATATTAAATGTCTTAACCTTTACAATTGCACGTCTGCTAACCTTTAGCAGACGGCGTTAATAACATATACCGTAACAATTCCCTGTACACCGGGGGAAAAAAATCGATAGATTTTTTTTCAAGATCTATCCGACTTAACAATTTTTCAAAAAAAATTAACACAATTGTGACATATGGCCGACGATGTTCTGAGTAGAACCGTGTCGCGGTCATGTCAACTAACTATTTGTCATAGTCATCTAACATTAATCATATTATATATCAATATTATGCATATTATTATATCAACTAAATAAAATGTCTAATGTCAATAGTGAATGATAGAATTAAATTAAAGTAAGGTCTGTCGTATTAGTATGTCATATAGGAATTAATTTGACTAATTAAAATTAAATTAATTAATTAAACTAAGAGTTAAATTATTAAGATTCTAATGTAACGCGATGTTATGAGAGAAGAAAAGACAAATAAGTGAGAAGAAATAGAAAGAAATTCGAATATAAGTTTAACTTAATTGTGTGTGTTAAGTGTTAGTGAATAATAACTATCTAATTTAACTAACTAAATAACGTATAGGTACATTAAAATAAAATATTAATCTAATACTTGTGTGAGATTTATTTTCTCTTTTCATAATTTCTTCTTTTCATATTTCGTTTTTTTTTTTTTCATTTCCTTTTTTCTCACATTTCATTTTATTGATATTAATTCAATTAAGAAGTTAAGTTAGCTAATTAATTAGTATAGGATATGATGATCCATCCGTAGTCCTGATCCTGATGAATTCTTTTAGACAAAGTGTTGAAACATTTAGGTCTGACAGAAATGTCAATTATCCTAGGATCCAAGAATTAAGTGCACATAGGATAATAAGTTCGACTTGTCGTCAGATATTGTTCCATGATTGTTCAACGAATATTCATATATTGTGTATGGACGTTAGACGAAGTTTCAATGTCAATATGCATACCTTGATTGTCTTTAGTTCAATTCTGTGATGCATATAGTGTTTATAAATATTAAATTGAAGTCAAGGTTAGTTCCCTTATAGTTGATACTTCGTTCTATCCAATGTAGTGATGATTGACGTATTTTAGGAATGTCAATGTTGATTATTCGTCGTCAATAGGATTACGTGACAAAGCATCCGCCACAATGTTTTCAGTGCCAGGAATATGTTCAATGGAGAATTCAAATGGCTGCAGGATGATCGCGTATCTGGCGAGTTTTGGACTTTTGTGGTTTGATCTACGCAAAGATGCTACAGCACGCTGGTCAGTCTGTATGGTGAATGGAGCACCAAGCAAGAACTTCTCTAGTTTCGTGATTGCCCATATAAGTGATAAAAGTTCCTTGTCCACTGTGGAATACTTTGTTTCTGCCGGCTTTAGCTTTCTTGAAATATATAAGGTAGGATGTAGAACGCCATCATGGTTCTGGAGCAGGCATGCACCGATGCCGTAGTTACTAGCATCTGTTCGTAAGAAAAATCTTTTGGAAGCATCGGGAAGTCTTAAAATTGGTTCATGCGAAAACAAATTTATAATTTTGTTGAAAGTTTCATTGCATATACCAGTCCATGTCACCTTCACCGGCATGTCTTTTTTTAACAATGAAGACAATACAGCCGTGATGGATGACAAGTTTGGTATGAATCTACTGTAATATTGAACAAGTCCTAACAAACTCCTGACCTGTTTCTTCGTCTGAGGAACTGCTATGTTTAGAATTTTGGAGACCGTACTAGGTAACGTTCGGATATATCCCGCTCCAATGATATGTCCCAAAAAGGTTATCTCATTACACGCGATCTGCACCTTTGTAGGTTTAGCAGTTAGATGATAATTCCTTAGAGTGTCGAAAACATATCTAAGTCCCGAAACATGTTCCTCAAACGACGAACTAAACAAGCATATGTCGTCAATATATGTAATAACGTCTGGTCTACCTGATAAAATTTGTCGCATCAGGCGAATGAAGGTAGCTGGCGCATTAACAAGCCCAAAAGGCATCACATTCCACTGGTATAGACCTTGTGGAGTGGAAAATGCGGTGTAGTACTTAGCCTTTTCGGTCAGTGGTATCTGCCAATAACCTTTAGTTAAGTCTATCTTACTAAATATAGTTGCGTTGGATAGACGTGGCAGTAAGTCGTCGATAAGTGGATGTGGTTCGCTGTCAACTATAGTCTTAGCATTTAATTTTCTATAATCAACACATAGTCTGATGTTATTGTCCTTCTTCCGGACAATCACTAATGGAGAAGAGAATGGCGAATTACTAGTCTCAATGATTCCCAGAGACAACATCTGTTCAAGTTCCTTAGTAGTTTTAGCAAGGAAATGTAAAGGAACCGAATAGGGATGTACACGAATAGGTGTATCGTCATTGAGAGTAATGTCATGACTGATAGCCGATGTGCGACCCGGGACGTCGGTCAACACATCTGGATAAGATTGTAATAGATTAGCAATCTGTAGATGCTGTTGCGGTGTAACCGTTGAAGAAATGGTTACATCCCGCCAAGATTCAGTAGGTTGAACTACTGGTACCGGTAACGGTAACTGTACCTCAGGAAAAGAAGATTCTTCTTCCTGGATGACGGATAAGTTAGAATAATAACAAGTAGATACTGTGTTGTCATCTAGTTCATGAAAAATTGACTGTAAGTGTTCAGGACGTGTATGAAATTGCTTGAGCATGTTAATATGAAATATCTTTTTGTGTCCCTTGATATCTAAGACGTAATCAACGTCGGAAATTTTATCAATGACTTTGTAAGGACCATTCCAAGATATCAATAATTTATTGTTATTGTGAGGAAGTAACACATAAGCCTCATCGCCTGGGAATAATTGGCGTAATCGTCGAGACCTATTTTGTAGAGATCGAGCCTTAGCTTTTGCAGCCTCAGAAGAAGCTGTTGCCAACTGGCAAGACTCAATAATGTTCTTCCGAAGATTAATCACATACTCGTAAGATGACTGAGTGTCCTGAGTCATCTCCGCGTCAATTAATAAGTCTTTTATTAGTCCCATAGGACCTCTTGGGGAGCACCAAAAACTAATTCAAAGGGAGAGAAGCCAGTTTGTTCATGCGGTACCTCCCGATAAGCAAATAGAACAGCTGGGAGTGCTCTGTCCCAGTCATGAGGGTGCTTAACAGTAACCTTATGTAGTAGTTGTTTAAGTGTACGGTTAAGTCTTTCAACCGCACCATTACTCATAGGATGATAAATACTACTTAAATTCCTATCAATGTTCCCAGTTTTCATGACTTCCTTCATGGTGTCAGATATGAACTGTGACCCATGGTCTGATAAAAGTTTTCTAGGAAACCCTATTCTAGAAAAGATGAGATGTAGTGCATCAGCTACATCTGTGGTAGTGGTGGTCTTTAATGGGATAGCTTCTGGCCATCGTGTGCACAAATCAATGCACGTAAGGACGAATCTATGTCCTCTGGCCGATGGTAGCAATGGACCAATAATATCTATGGCCATCTTGTCAAACGGTCTTACTGAGATATCGCAAGCCTGAATAGGCGCCGTGTGAAAAGCTCCACGTGCTTTCACTTCTTGGCATGTAGTACAGGAACGTACATACTGCGAAATATCTCTTGACACTCCTGGCCAAAAGAATGAAGACAGTACTCGAGATCGTGTTCGAGTATATCCCATATGTCCAGCACACTGTGAGTCATGCGCATGTTGAAGAATGTACCGTCTAAAAGTATACGGGACCATAACTTGTTGTTTCATTTGTGATTTGTCATTAAAACATCTAATCAATATGTCATTTTTAATAACAAACCAATGTTTGTTATTATTACCTGAGGATAGATTGTCAACTTTATCAACCAGCTTAAAAATTTTTTTTAAAGATTTATCCTCTTTTTGTTTAGTTGCAAATGTTTCCCTGTCAATAGGTGAATTGACTACAAACTCCTCTTGGTTGTCTGCATCCATCTTATTATCACTAACTTTCTCCATGAGTTGAGTCTGCGCTCTAGTCGTCACGGCGTTTCCAGTGCATAGGTTATGTTTCTCCCATTCTATGATCTCATCTGGAGTACAATCTTTACTGCCGTGTATACGACCAACCATCAGATCAGCAATAGGCTTTTTTAGCATACATACTTTTACATTCCCTGTGAAAAAGGGTGTTCTAATATGAACAATAGCTGTGGGGTAGAACTCAATAGTTCCACCAAATGTCATGCAGCGTACATATTCTCCTGTCGCACAGCTAGGATGTACCAGCGACTGACGTACACCAATCGTTGTGGATCCTGAATCTCTCAGCACTGAGACGACGGATCCATTAACGATTCCCCTGTTAAAAATTAGTGAGCCTGTTCCATCGTTGACTGCAAGACCTACCTCTGGTGTAATATGTCCGCAGTTAAGCACTGTTTCTTTCGCCTTCTGAAAAATAAGATTGCATTGTTGGCAACTATTTGCCACATTATAATTAATAGCAAAACATGCAGCAGAAGACTGTGTTGTATTATCGTCAAGTGGGACCTGAGCTATAGGGGTAGTATTATTTGTAACTGCCGCCCCTGTATTATGGTTGTACTGAGATGATCCCCGAGAATGAGATCGATTACGAGTATAATTGTTAGAATTATCTCGTCGTCCTCTATAGTAACTATTATCTCGATGTCTCGAGCCATGATTATTACCATTCCAGTTATTGTTATTATTGGGGGTATGTGATCGATTATAATTAATGTTATGTTGACTATTGTGGTAGTTTGTTTGAGGTGAATAATTTCTATCTCGTGATCTACCTCTGTTGAACTCATTTTTATTGTTGAACTCATTATTATGTCGCTTCTGAAAGTTAACATTGTGATTTCTTTGGAACCTACTTCTGTCTACACTGTGATGTCTTTGTTTGTTATTATGATTGTAGGCCATATTAGACGCCACAGGTAGAGGTTCTCTTAATGAAGAGTTAGAAATGTTCGCATTCGGATGTGCCGAACAGTAGTTTAAAGAAATTTTTTCCAACTCGTCAATAGTACCTGGTTTACGCTCCTGCAACTATGCAAAGAATGGTTGGCTAACCGAAGATAATACCTTATCCCGTAGTAGTAAATCAACTAATTTGTCGTACGATTTGTTGACTTCTGCCAGTTCAACCCATCTATTAAATGTATTGCGTATGTTCGCAATGAATCCTGCAAAATCTTTTGGAGATTCAGGTAAAATTCCCTTAAATTTCAACCTACAGTGTTCCTCGTCCAGGTGAAACCTTCGTAAAAGCAAGGACTTAATAGCACCGTAGTTATTTGCTATTGATGGGTGTTGCGTGATAAATTCTCGCAACATCGTTTTATTTCAATATCTGTTTTATAACGCAAGGGCAACAACTGCTTGAAATTTATAGTCACTTTTCTCGGTAAGCATTTGTCTTCTCGCGTTGGTATCGAATGCAGTTAAGTTTGAGCTGTGGTCATTTTTGCGCTGGACTGCGCATGACTTGTCTTGTTGTTTGGTCGATCGGTTTCCGCCCACGACTAGTGGAGTGAGCGATTTGGAATGGCGAAAGAGATGCCTCGTTGAAGAGGGGATCTCCGCTTTCTTTTGTTCTGTCAGGGATGTGTAGTCCTCTTATGGATATTTCGTTTAGTCGAGATAATACCTCTAGTGTTTTCCCACATGTCGGGAGGCGTGATATTTCTGTGTATTTCATGAAAGCAAGGTAAATTGACTTTTTCATTAACTCTATCGATTTTGGGTCGTGAGCGATTTCGATTCATAGCCTGTCTCCGAAAGTCGTCGTCACGAGATGTTTTTTCCCAGCTCACATGTCGCTGCATTGTACTGCATCGGTTGATGCATGTACCAAGGACCATTACTTGCTACTTTGTTAAATGAACTAGGTTTAGGAAACCTTTATTATCTAGAGGATATTTTTGAGGACATTATTTATACTTCGGCAGACGTGTCTGTCTTGCTGAAGTCAAACTAAGGAGAGTGAACTGATCTCATACATCTGGTTATCTCCTGGCTGTTATAGAAAAGGCTGGAGTTTTCCACCTGACTACATTTACAGCACTATGAAATATAACATGCATCTGACTCATCATTGTAATGCTGTCTACCGTCTATTGCTGTATTGAATGTTGCTGTGATAATGACTGTTTGATGTGCCTACACATTTGCGTAACCATTTTGTCACTGTGGCGTCCACAATAAATAATGAAGAAAAACGTCAACGGCTGTTTCAAGACTCATTGACTTTATACGTCGTGAGTTTACTGACGTCCTATGTGGATTGCCCTGTTATTGTTGTATGAACATTGTTTTGACTGAACACATCTACACACTACACAAAACCAGACATGCGGATACCATCCATCATCATATGGCATCACGCATCATTTGGTGGCCATAAGCTGGTTTGATTCTGGTACTAGCAAACACGGGGTCCCTTACCCACTTCATTTTCAACAAGAATTCATCAGCATCCTTCAAGAAATTAACATTCTTCAATACAGTCAACATCTTCAAAATTTTCAAAGTACTCGGCGTTGCCCGGTAAAAGTCAAAATTTCAATTTTTTGACGGAAACAAGAATTTGACAGTACCCGGCGTTGTTACATGTTGCCGGATAACTCGGACTGCTGTTATCTTTTACGCAAGTCAAGCAAGTTGCTGCTGTCAAGGTTCCAGTGCTGTCGTTTTTTGAGAAGGTCAAGTGCCGGTTGAAACGGGTTGTTTTCTGAAGAAGGCCAAGTACCGATTTCCATCAACTTACTTTTGGATTAGAAGGTCAAGTGCCGAAACAACTCAACACACAGTATTTCAGAAGCTCTTGTACCATCGTGTTAGCAGTGGAAGCAGTTCAGATGTGCCATCATCGTTGGAGCTTCGCTCTTTAGGACGTTGATTGACATCCGTTTTTCTGCTGTTCTACGATTGGAAGCCTATAAGTTAAGTGGCCTGTTTGTATGTAAACTGTGCCCTTATACTTCTGCTGAGTCTTCTGTGTATCATCTCATTCTATATGTTATATGTTTATATGTTATTTGTATATTTATATGTTTATATTTCAGCGGGTTCTCGGTTGGGTGGTGTCTCCGTTAGATTATGCCACGTCATAGAGGTCGTCTATTGTGAGCGTTTTCTGTAGGGTTTGCAAATTTCCGATACTGGAATTTGCTAAGCGACTTCTGTTGCTATTTATGTTAGCTGTGATGACATGTTTTAATATTGTTTTCGTTATTATTTCGCATTCTTTAGTTTTGTTTTGATTTGTTTGTATTTGTTAGCCTACTCTTGTCTATAATTTAGTTTCATACAACATTTTTGTTTATACACTGTGGTGTCATGTATTTTGTTTAATTCTATCGCAGATATCGTCACATTTTTTGTGATATTTCATTAATTTCTGCTTTATTTTTAGTTGATTTCTGCGAAAGTTTTTGTATTGTTGCTGATCTTTGTTATTGTTTACATTGTTATTGTTTACATTGTTTGTATTGTTTACATTTTCAATGTTTACATTCTGCATGTGTTTACATAGTCATTGTTTACAGTTATAGTAATTAGTTAATGGGCTATGCTAATGCACTGTTACTACTACACTGATGATAAATGAATGATGAATAGTGTCGTGCACTATTGAATGAGAAGTGCACTTATGATCAAGAATTGAGTGCTGATATTTCATATACAAGTTCTTTGATTGGAGACTTGTTTCCCACAGAGACTGGGATAATATAATGTGATGTGAATATACAAGTGCTTAATTAAGACTTGTTACACTTAGGTTTGAAATAAATTAGTTAATTATTTCAGGTTTTGGACTCATATGTTAGACAACATGTCTACATTTGAGCACTTTATTGAGCAGGGTAAATTGCTTGGGAAGACTGGTGATAAGTTAGAAGAATTTGCAACTGCTCGATATGATAAAGCAATGGAAGCTGAACAAAAGAAACTGCAGATGGAAGCTGAACAAAAGAAACTGCAGATGCAGGTGGATGAAAAGAGATTCCAAATGGAAATGGAAAAACAAAAAAGGGAATCAGAAGCTGAGGAAAGAAAACTACAGCTAGAAGCTAAAAGACTTGAAAAAGAAGCTGAAAATAAAAGACTTGAAAAAGAAGCTGAAAATGAAAGACTTCAAATGCAGGCTCAAGCTGAAGAAAGGAAGTTACAAAGAGAGTCTGATGAGAGGAAAGCAAAAATGGAACATGAAGAAAAACTCTTAGCTTTAGAGTTGGAGAAATTGAAATTGACGAGCATGAGTAATGGTAATGATTCAAACAAGGGTTCATCTTCTGGTAAGGCTAATAATGATACTTTTAAGATTAAGTTACCAACATTTAGTCCTTCCAGTGATGACATAATGTTCTATCTGGACAGATTTGAACAAGCATGTACAGCTCATAACATAGACAAAGCAAAATATGTTTATCAGTTATCAGGGATACTGACAGGTAAAGCTCTAAGTATATTAAATATGGTGGATGAACCTGACAAGAACAATTATGAGGTTGTCAGGGCCGCTTTGTTAAAGAAATATCAGCTTAACGAAGACGGCTATCGTCTACAATTTAAAAACATGTTACCTGAAAATGGAGTTGAATTCTCCGAGTTTATTGCAAGAATACGCATTACTTTCTCACGATGGGTTGAACTATCTAAGACGGAAAAAACTTATGAAGGACTTATGGACTTAATACTTAGAGACAAAGTCATGTCGTCTGTCAATGAGTCTTTCCTTGCTTTCCTTCATGAACGTAAACCTAAAACAATAAAAGAAATGGAAGATTTCTGTTGCCAATACGTAACTGCGCACCCACACATAACCATGGGTAACTCTAAGGTGAAAGAAGGTTTACCAGTTGCTTCGGCAGCTCCGTATGGTCAAAACTTTGCTCGTAGATCCCAACAAAATTTTGATAGAAAGGGTAGCGGTAATTTCTGTCAAAATCATGGAAATCAATTTCATGGTGATTCTTCTTCGAAGAATTGGAGACAACCTGATAGTACTCGTTACTATCACCCTAATAATTATAAGCATTTCAAAAGAGGATATGGTAATAGAGGTTATTCCTGCCGAAGACCTCAGAACCAAACAAATAGATGTTCGCATCAATGTGAACATGATAGTAATCGTGGAAACTGGAATTCGAACCAGGATAACAATTACAATAGAGACAATAATAACTGCAGAGATAATAATAACTCTGATAACTTCAGAGGTAATAATAGTCGGGGTAGATCTCAACACAAAAAAAAGAGATATCAGCAGGCTAATGCTGTACAACAGGAAACTGAGGGAGCCTGTAATCATGTTGTTGATAGTAAAAACTTTGACGCTGTCACTGGTTCTGCTTTTGACTTTGAGAGAGCAAACAAATGCCCCCAATGCAGTACTTTATTCGAACCGGGTACCATAACTACTTTGAGTTGTGGTCACCCACTTCCCGCTCTTCCTGCTGCTGTTGCGCATGACGGGAGGGGTTCTTTAATTCTACATAAGGGTCTTGTTAATGATACTCCGGTCTCACTACTTTTCGATTCCGGATGCACCACTATTGGTGTTAGACAATCGCTTGTAGATCCATCTTGTGCTACAGGAAGGGTTATTAAATGTGTCACATTTGGCGGCACTCTAGAAAAATATCCTACTGCTGTAATTCGCATTGCCACTCCTTTCTTTACTGGAGATGTGCATGCTTGTCTCTTACCTAATCCTATTGCGGACCTTATTATTGGTCGTATTCACGGAGTTAGGGAGTGTACCCCACAGCAGATTGCTGCTTGGGAAGATAATAACATGCAAGCTACAAATGCAGTAGTTACAAGAGCACAAGCTCTACAAACACCCGAAACTTCACTGAATAGTGATAATGAAGTTGATAGCCAAGATAGTCACTTAGTAATCACTCGTGACTCTTTCATAAAATTGCAAGAAGAAGATCCTTCTTTAAAAAAATTCTTCGTTCTTGCGAAGAAAGGTGATCCGAATCAGGATACAAATAGAAAATCTTGGATTGCAATGAGAAACGGCGTACTTGTACGTATGGTACAAGATTCGACTACGTCGGCACATTCGCAAATTCTTGTTCCCAAGAGCATGAGAGTCCAAATATTACAACATGCTCATGACTCGCAATGTGCTGGACATATGGGTTTTGCCCGTACGAAGTCGAGAGTCCTTGCGGCTTTCTTTTGGCCTTTTGTCAATAAGGACATTCGTATTTACTGCCGATCATGCAAGGTATGTCAGGAGGTCAAATCTAGAGGACCACGACATGCTGCGCCTATCCAGGCTGCTGACATTCCTATTCGGCCGTTTCAGAAAATGGCCATAGATATTATTGGCCCTTTTAAGGTCAAGTCGGCCAGAGGACATCAGTTTATCCTTACATGTGTCGATATGTGCACACGTTGGCCAGAGGCTATTCCTCTTAAGAGCATATCTACTACAGATATCGCAGATGCTCTTTGGTTGATATTTTCTCGCTTGGGGTTCCCCAGAGAAATATTGTCAGACCATGGCACTCAACTCATATCTGACACTATGTCACAGGTAATGTCTACCTTACATATTGAACGATCTCTCAGTAGTATCTACCATCCTATGTCTAATGGGTTAGTTGAGCGTCTGAATAGAACGCTCAAGACTTTGCTTGGTAAGATAACTGAAGATCATCCTCAAGATTGGGACAGGGTTTTACCCGCGGCTCTCTTTGCCTATAGAGAAGTCCCTAATGAACACACAGGATTTTCTCCCTTCGAACTTGTCTTTGGCGCGCGTCCACGCGGCCCTATGTCTTTATTACACGATCTCATCACTGCCGATGATATTAGCGATGAAACTCAATCCTCATATGAGTATGTCATTGCTCTTAGACAAAAGATCATTGAGGCATGTAAGCTAGCAACTGCTTCATCAGAAATTGCTAAAGAGAAGGCAAGGCAGTTTGCTAACAAGAATAGATGTCTACGACAACTTTGTCCAGGTGACAAAGCATTCGTCCTACTCCCCAGTAGGGAAAATAGACTTCTTATTGCATGGAAAGGTCCGTATGCAATAGTCTCTCGGATTTCCGATGTTGACTATGTGGTCGATATTGATGGAAAGCATAAAACTTTCCACATAAACATGCTTTCGGAATTTCACGAACGTCCGGACTATTTGCTGCCTATTTTCCAGGCAACGGATGATGCTCCTGCACCTCACGGTCATTATTCATCCCTGTCTGTCATTCAGGATGAGGAAGCTACCTTCTCTGATGTCAACCTTCCCCTTCCAGTGGTTCCATTACATTCCACGGAATCTTGGAAAAACGTTTCTGTTTCTCCTAATCTTTCTGGTGACGAACATCGACAAGTCTCGTCGATGTTACAAACATTTCAGGATGTTCTCACTGACATTCCTGGACACACAGATGTCATAGAACATGACATAATTCTTACCGACAATAATCCAATTAGGGTTAGGCCGTATCCTATTCCTATACACTTTCAGTCGCAAGTGGAAAAGGAATTGGATGAAATGATTCAATTAAATATAATTGAACCATCGACTTCACCATATTCTTCTTCCATGGTTATTGTCCGGAAGAAGGATAAGAACATACGAATTTGCGTTGATTATCGCAAATTGAATCAGGTCACAAAGTTCGACGCTGAACCGATGCCTTTGTTAGAAGATCTACTGATTAGACTTTCTAATTCTAGATTCTTCACTAAACTTGACTTGTCTAAAGGTTATTGGCAAGTGCCTTTAGCAGAGCATGCCAAACCTCTTACTGCTTTTTCTACACCTAGGGGTCTATTTCAATGGAATGTTATGCCTTTTGGTCTCATGAACGCCCCTGCCACTTTCGTTCGCATGATGCGTCGAATTCTGTCACATCGTTCGGATGTCATCGCATACTTAGATGACATCTGTCTCTTCAGTGATACCTGGGAAGATCACTATTTAGGGTTATATGACTTACTGTCCACTCTACGTGAGAATAATTTGACAGCAAAACCTTCTAAAGCTTTTGTTGGTTTTGGTGAAATCTCTTTCCTGGGTCATCGTGTTGGTCATGGTCTCTTGAAGACAGAAGACCACAATACTTCCAAAATACTGAACATCTCTGTTCCTAAAACGAAGAAACAAGTTAGGAGTCTCTTAGGTTTAATTCAATTTTATGGGAGATTTATTCCAAATTTATCTTCGATCATGGCACCTCTCTCAACATTGTTGAAGAAAGGTTCGCCTAATCTGGTCCGTTGGTCTGAAGAATGCCAATCTTCACTAGACCAAATCAAGAATATATTTTCTTCTCCTCCCATCTTAAGATTACCTACTCTTGATAGGACTTTTGTTCTTCGGAGTGATGCTTCATCCACTGGGATTGGAGCAGCACTGATGCAAGAATATGCAAATACTCTGCATCCTGTTATGTACATTTCTAGAAAACTAAATGCGGCAGAGAGGAACTACTCGGTTTTAGACCGTGAGTTGTTAGCGATGGTTTGGTCAATTCTAAAGCTACAAAGATTCCTCCTGGGCGCACATTTCATTCTAGAGACTGATCAGAAAGCTCTTACAGCTATTCAGACTAAGAATTTGAAGAGTTCGAGATCCACTCGATATGCTATAGCTCTTCAACCTTTTCACTTCACGGTACGAGCTATCCGTGGTGCGGATAATGTGATGGCTGACATTTTGTCTAGATGCCCACATGACTCCAACTAATACTTCTGTCCTATATTCCATATATTACAGAGTCATAACACACCTATATTTCTACAATAGATTAGCACATCTGTACTTACTTTATAT
The DNA here is from genome assembly GCA_024509875.1 of Oreohelix idahoensis. NCBI lineage: Eukaryota > Metazoa > Mollusca > Gastropoda > Stylommatophora > Oreohelicidae > Oreohelix > Oreohelix idahoensis. The sequence continues at coordinate 286,960 of JAMPIV010003512.1, forward strand.
GTACACACTATCGTGCTTTGTTGTCATCTTCTTCTGTTCGTTTTTTAAGATGATAGAGGAGGACTGAGTAGTTAATATAAGGGCCGTTAGTTTACTAAACAGCCACAATTATTAATAATGTATTGTACCTTATGAAGCATATTAGTTATTAATTAGCATTATATTGCTTGTACTTTCTCAGAATGTCATTGTTGAGCTGAGGACTTACCTTACGAGTTCTAGATTGTGTACTTACCCTCGGAATACCAGAGCATATGTCCTGGATCGTCATGTAGTTTAACTTTACTATGTACTTATGTCATTACATGTCAAAGAATGTACTATTTAAATTTTCCTATCAGATTTGTACATCCATTTTTAAAGACAATATTAGAGTATGCTGTTTAATGATGATTATAGTAACTTGCATACGTATATTGTGTTTACATGCTAACGTGATGTGTGTTGGTGACACCTCCCCGATGTGAATATTTTTTGAGACATATTTATTTTTCTGTTGAGGTATATCCTCACCAGACACTCTATAATTAGCCTATTGTTTGGCAATTTAATTAATTATCCGCGCATAATTCGTGCGTTTTGAGCCGCTTATCGCTTGCTCTTTGATATTGAAAAAAAAAAATATGTTCCACATTTTTTTTTTATCGGGAGGAGGTGGTGATATGTTGCGTGATAAATTCTCGCAACATCGTTTTATTTCAATATCTGTTTTATAACGCAAGGGCAACAACTGCTTGAAATTTATAGTCACTTTTCTCGGTAAGCATTTGTCTTCCCGCGTTGGTATTGAATGCAGTTAAGTTTTGAGCTGTGGTCATTTTTGCGCTGGACTGCGCATGACTGGTCTTGTTTTTTGGTCGATCGGTTTCCGCCCACCACTAGTGGAGTGAGCGATTTGGAATGGCGAAAGAGATGCCTCGTTGAAGAGGGGATCTCCGCTTTTTTTTGTTCTGTCAGGGATGTGTAGTCCTCTTATGGATATTTCGTTTAGTCGAGATAATACCTCTAGTGTTTTCCCACATGTCGGGAGGCGTGATATTTCTGTGTATTTCATGAAAGCAAGGTAAATTGACTTTTTCATTAACTCTATCGATTTTGGGTCGTGAGCGATTCGATTCATAGCCTGTCTTCGAAAGTCGTCGTCACGAGATGTTTTTTCCCAGCTCACATGTCGCTGCATTGTACTGCATCGGTTGATGCAGGTACCAAGGACCATTACTTGCTACTTTGTTAAATGAACTAGGTTTAGAAAACCTTTATTATCTAGAGGATATTTTTGAGGACATTATTTATACTTCGGCAGACGTGTCTGTCTTGCTGAAGTCAAACTAAGGAGAGTGAACTGATCTCATACATCTGGTTATCTCCTGGCTGTTATAGAAAAGGATGGAGTTTTCCACCTGACTACATTTACAGCACTATGAAATATAACATGCATCTGACTCATCATTGTAATGCTGTCTACCGTTTATTGCTGTATTGAATGTTGCTGTGATAATGACTGTTTGATGTGCCTACACATTTGCGTAACCATTTTGTCACTGTGGCGTCCACAATAAATAATGAAGAAAAACGTCAACGGCTGTTTCAAGACTCATTGACTTTATACGTCGTGAGTTTACTGACGTCCTATGTGGATTGCCCTGTTATTGTTGTATGAACATTGTTTTGACTGAACACATCTACACACTACACAAAACCAGACATGCGGATACCATCCATCATCATATGGTATCACGCATCAATGGGTCAGCATTTTGAGAAGCCGTCAATGGTTCTCCAACCAAGAATTCATTTAACTTGAGTACCCATGACTCTTCGGGCAAATGATTTGTTTTGCAAGTCTGTTCAAAACGTGACAGGAATGATGAAAGGTCGTCCACGTTTAAGTTGAAAGTGGGTAATTTAAAGTTGTAGAAATGTTTAGTTTGGCTGGATGACGATCCATTTTGTGCGTTATTATTCTGGTTTGCATCAGCACTTTGTGCTTGTAATCTTGCTGTCTCCAATTTAATACGCGCCAATTCCATTTCTTGTTGTAAAATAATTTCCTCTCGTTTCAATTTATTCTCTTCTTCCTGTCTGGCAATTGCTCTTTGCTCTTCTCTTTCACGTTGAGCAATCTCTCTTAATCTATTTTCCTTGGCAATTTGCTTCATCTCACGACCCCCATCAGCAAACGACGAAGTTCTAATCTTGAGGGTTTACACAACCATATTCTTGTAGTTTATTTTTAAACAACAATTATCCACATTGGCAACATATCAAATAAACGAAATGGTAACAGCAAAGACTATATCTAAGCATTTTTGACTTTTAATCTGGTAAGACCCAGTACTATCTGTATTGAACACCTCCCACCCATTACTGATATAACATGAGTCACCTGCCCGTGCTCAGACCCCCGTCTCAGTACAACATCTCACTCTTACCCGTTAACCATACTCAACACTTTAAATAGGAATAAACCTCCCCCACTCGCCTCATACCATAATCCCCTAACACATGAGTAAACTGACCTACGTGGTGTCTCAAAAAGATCTCGGTACTCACACAGAACCTTAAAACCCCCCCAATGTAACCAATACGTGGGTTGTGATGTGTTAGTGGAAACAAAGACCTATACAATTATCCAGGTCCATGAGAGTCAGCCTTTACACCCATAATGTAATTACAACTCGATGCAGCACACAACATCAGGGTGGGTTGCGACCCTAGATCTTCACTTTCAACCCCTACACTATCCTGGTCCTCCGAAAACTCCTATCCCAGTTTCTTCAGTCATCCCCCTCCCAATTAGTACCCTTCAAATGTACCAAGCACGCCCCCCATCACCACTATGAACCATGTCAACTCTCCTAGTTTAAACGCCATTACCCTAATCAAACCCCGGCAAAACAGAACAGAGGCACTGCCACCCTTCAAAATCCCATCAACTCGCCCTACGGACAACAACTCCGAACATAACCGAACACCGACCAGATCGCTTCTCCCACCCCACGCCATCCAGTACTCCCCGCACTACCACCGGCTTGCAGCCTCAAATTGAACCCCTAAACAAAACCGCACGGATGGCATCAAGTCAACATACGTAGCCCACTCCCAAATCACCCCGACCCCGCAACAAGGGTGTGTGGGACCACTAGATTGTATAGCTGCGTAAACCGTATCGAGGGCCGAGAATCCAGCCAATACAAGTCATTTTGCGCAGTGTGGTGACTGTGTCCACACCCACACCATGTACACCTTGTTATCCCCATCATTTCACCCAACCCTACGAGTACTGAACGACCAACCGCACTCCGACCACAACAGTACTCTATGCACCGCGAGAACAAGAGGGTGACACATCAAATGACTACCCCGCCCTGAGTCACACACCATAATCTCCTAAACTCACCGAACCAAAGTACGTAAATTATCGTTTGAGCAAGCTAACAACCCACTCACAATTACTCCCCCTGTCATAAAATCTTTTTATTTTTCTTGCCACAATACACAAACTCTACACCACCGACAACCCCAAGCCCCCTACCACATGATTCTACCCACCCACGAAAATACCAAATTACCCACACAGGTCCTTTCTCTCAAGATATCCTCACTCTCGTTGCACTCCCCACTCCCTGCATCTCCCAACGATTCTCATCAGTCAACCAACCATCAGCCATAATAATTTCCCCCCCGCACTTTCACTCTTACCCAATCTCTCTAATCCACATTATCTGCGAACACCCACCCCCTACACCCCACCCACAATAAACACCCCCCAACAAACCCATCAACTTGCTAATCGCGTCACCGCACGTCCTCCTTGGGCTGCCCCTAATATAAATACACCAACCCCCCCCGATGCCACAGTCTTGCACTAATTCTACCATAACCAACACCCAGACACACATTACCAACTTCTTTCTATCCCCTCTTTTGGTTTCTATTTCACATTAACTCAAACCCACCCTATTCTATAACACCTCCAACTCATCGTCGGTGCCCAGCAAACCGCACTACCGCATAAGTCAAAATGCCCAACAGTATTCGCATCCCATCACAGTGCCTCAGTGTCTACCCGACACCCCTCGGCCCCCTTCACCCCCCCTCCCCCAAACCCACCCCACACCACCACCCTCCCTCCCACACCCCCCACTTACACCCATACAAAGCAAGTATCTCTACGAAATTGTCCGAAAGTGTACCACATCACCAAGCCTCTTACACGGACCGAACTTGACGACACCTCCACTCCGCTACACCTTGTCACCAACCAGCCCACCAAATAACCACCGTACCCCAAAAACCCAACAACACCAATATTCATAATACGAACACCACACCCATGCTCTTTCGGACCTAGACACAACACCAACACACTCACACCAAGCACACACCACCTTTCCCTCGTTGCCACCCCACACCCTGATCGAGGCCCCCCACCTTATTCGCCCCATCCCTGCCACGTATAGGTTCAGATCTGTTCCATGGCAGTCCCCACTCGTGTGTGTGGCGAAAAGAAAAGACCTACCCACGAACACTATGTTCACAGATATCCAAAACCTCCCTTAATTCACCCCACATTCCCTCCCGCGACAACGGTACAACAAGCAACCCACCCCCCCCGAACCCCCCCCCCCCCCCCCCCACCACACCAAACTCTGCCCCACCCCCCTCCCGCCGCAGCCCCCAACACCATAAACAGCCGAGCCTCACCCCCCCTCACCCCCCCCCCTCCCCCACCCCCCATCCTGCACCTCAACATAACCCCTCCTCCTAATTACCAGAAACGATCATAATTCGAGTGACCATACTCTATGTCTGTTACCGCCGGCTGAAGCGCCACGACAATATCCCTCCCCCGAGAGATTTCAGTTCCATCTCGGCCATAACAACCGGGTCCCCCGCAAAAGCCAATATACACACCAACCCCAACAATAGAAAATAACCAACACACATAAAAAAACAAATGAGACACTTACATAAAAAACACGCCTACATGCAGGCAAAAGCATAGTACTCAGTAAGTACTGATTGCAATGATGACGACAGTTAACACCTGAACCATATAATCTTTTTCCGTTGCTTATATCAGAGCTAGAGGTCGTTCAACTAGACTAGGTACTACATAAAGAGCCCAGACTTGTCTCTCCTGTTAGTCCATATAACGCGTGTTTTGCTTCAAAAGTGCCTCATGCTTTTCCCCCGGTTAACTTAGAAAACGGCTTTGGATTCTTTGTGTAACTCCCGACAAGTTCACCTACAGCCGACCTTCTGGAGACGAGTCACGCTATATTTGTTTAGCATTATTTAAAAGAGTATACCAACGTCAACCTTCCCAACTGGATCATGAGAATTTCGACCGACACGAAACTTGAATCGTAAATATTGTGGTAAACATGTGTCGTAAGGAACAAGCAAGTATTTTCATTTTTTCTAGTCGTTTTCCCAACACCTAAAACGGCCTCGGGGCCCGGCACGGGCACTCAAAGCAATGACTCGTCGGCTTTTACTAACACTTTCTATACACTCATCGGCATACTCTTCCCAACACTCCGGGGGGAACCACATCTGCCGTGCCAACTTTGGTTTGCCTGAAGTATATTGCCTGCATTTTCGAAGAGATCCAAGTGCTAGAGTAAATAGTTAATATTAGTTAGTTTACCTTGAACATTCGTGCTTTTTCGATTTCAAACTCATTACGCGAATTAATGGTGGAGAAGCGATCATCGCCTCACAACTACAGTCGCAATGTATGAAACGAACAGTAAACATTTAATCACTTTAACTCAAAGAACACAGACAACACATTAGATGACAGATAATTAATGCCAGTTCAGGTTGTGAGTCCGTAAATATTTAATCACAGTGTAACACCACAGGATGAAACATTTTCAAATATGAGCAGAATGAACCAACAAAATTCCGTATAAAGGTCAGAATCCGCAAATAAAATACAACCAAAACGTAGAAACTGCTTGGCTCAAACGGTGTCTGAGATTACGTGTCAATAGGTCCCGTAGTTAGAGGACCTAAACAATTGCAATCTAATTGGATACGTACAGAACATCACAGCTATATTCACGATCAGCGGCAGACCCGCCGATAGACAAAGGTCTATACCATAAGTGCCTACATATATGGCATGTGCTACCCCCAGCCTAAAGTGAGTAACTCAGCTAAGACTGAACTGATTGCACAAGCAAAAAGAAACGGAATTGGATTGGGGACGGAGTATATCCACTCCATTCGCACTCCTCCTTCTTCTGAGGATAACTAGTGTTAAAACACCTAAACCACTGAATCCTGCCCATATAAAACCTCCAAATACCCATGAATAATTTTTCCTCCTACCCCGAAATGTCCTTTTCCTTTTTCCAGTTTCCTCTCACATAAAGATAATTTCTCAGGACAACCCGCTACTCGACCCTGGTCCCAAACATAAAATGCACAAAAAAATAGGCTATATCATGGCCAATGAATTGGAAGGTATTAGAAAAAAACTGCAGCTATTCAGCTTGGTTCACTTAGGCATGGTGCGCGTTACAAGTAACAGAAGGGTAAGTCAACGAGCGTCTTCTCCTAGAAAACAACCGACCTGTGAGACCCAAACACCAACACGTCTAGACCAGACGCAAAAAAAAAACGAGACCTACACGATCGAACCACGTCACTCAATCGATCGACTGTAAGACGAATCGTTATCAATAAATGAAACACATCTATCGAAATGATATTTAATGTATCTTAAAACCTTTCTACAATATGCAAAAACCGTCCTGCCTGAAACCTTTAAGAAGACGGGCGCGTTAATCACATAACCCGTAACAATTCACAATTTTTAAATATGTGAATATTTGGTTTTATAATGTTCCCTGTGGCGGTTGGCGTGAGGTGACTATATATAGGGTATAGAAACCAAGTCATACAAGGTCCATACTATTAGTGGTTCTGTCTAGGGAAGCAATTTTCTTAATTGAAATTTGCGTCACTGCAGCAGACATCTGTTGCTTTTTTTTTGTTATGCTGTGATGATCTTACTCCCCACACGTTGTTTTTTGTAATATTTATTATATTTTTTTCCTGTTTCCTTCAGTTTTTTTGTTTTGATTTGGTTTCGTCGCGCGAATTTTGTAGAGATCATTAATATATATATTACACAATATAAAAAATACGTACTAACCCTTTTCCCACGTCCTTGTCCTAAAACTTAGTATTCTATAACACGATTTATATTTTATACAACTGTGACGGACATTTCGGAGTGGTTTTTCGTTTTAATAATATATTCCCTTTCTATCCCCCCACTTATATCCCCCTTCGCGCGTTATCATCTCACAGGTTTCTGTGATTATTTGCTTTTTCTTCTACAGATTTTCTATTTTAACTTATTTTGATATCTGGCGAATAGTTTTTCGTATTGTCTTCTTGATTGTGTCTTTTTATTATGTTTTTGTTTGTTAACATATACTTAACTATAAAATATAACTTGATCACGTTTAACCCTACTAACTCAGCTGTGTAGAGACCGCTATGCAACAATATACACGATCAAGAATCAAGTGATGATTAATCTGAATTTGCTATTATATTAGAGGTAACATACAACAGGCACAAGACACCCATAAAAAAAAAAGAACGCGGACAACAAACGATTTGAATTATATTTACAACAAGACCCATATTTAAAGAAAGGCTTGTTTCCCCTTCTTTCCCTCCTCCTTCCTATTTCCTACAGAGATTGGTATAAAAAGGGAGCAAGCTGATTATATTCAAAGCATTCTATTCAAAAAGCTATTTGGTTTTAATTTTTCCATTTTAGTTTGGAGATTATAGTTTAATAATTGCTCATTTCTTCAGGTAAATCTAATCCCTAAACAGTAACTAGACACTATATTGTTGTTATACCATTCAATGTGAATAGTCCCGACATACTTTAGTGATTTACTAACCCACTTGATTTACTTATCAAAGATATACATGCATATCAGCACTGTCTCATTGCAGTAAGAAGGAGGACTATAAAGTTAAAGAACAATACGACTAGGCAAGCACCTGGGTGGATAAGCTTGGAGGATTATGTCTGTGATGCTACCAAGACCATCAATGATTAAAAGAGCAACAAAACAAAAATTTGGAAAGTTGATAAAAACTTTGAAAGGGCTGAGGAGAAAAAAACAAAAGCGAGCCTGAATCAATAAAAAATGTCGGAAATTAGAATTTGAGGCAAAAAAGAAAATTGGCCGAATCATAAAAGCGCTGCAAGTATAATCAGCGACAAAAAAGGAAGATTCCCAAATGGAAATAGGGAAAAACCAAAATAAAAAGAAGCTGAAAACAAAAAACGAGATTAGACAAAATAAGCTGAACAAAAAAGGATGATAAGAACAGAAGAAGCTAGAAAGCGAGGTCGCTGAAACCCCCCCTATCCGTCCTCACAACGTCCCTCTCTCGCTCTCGTGACTATCTCCGCATCATCTACGCCCCCCCCTGCCGTCTACCTCCCCTCCTACCCCCCATCCTCCCTCACCCATCATTCTTGGCCTCGCCCGCCATAACTCTCAACAATCTAATCTAACTCCCCCCCAGAATTCGCCGGTAATCGAACACCATTTTTTCTCCCCCCACAATCTTCATACTCCTCTGAAACGTCCCAGTCCTTACCGTTAACACACTATACAGCATGTACCCGCCCACCACTCACCCCCGAACCCCCAACCCGCGCCCACCCAAACAACCCCCTCCCAAACTCCCGATAGATTGACTATAATACTAACCCAGCCAAACACCAACCCTTGATCACGGTTAACCGCCGCCCTCGTCTCACGCGGGCCAGAACCACACAAAAAGGAAAGCCCATCCCAACAGCGACCTTCCCCCATATGAAGGACGGAATAAGACCATTCTGGGTCTGGAAAGCGATTAGTGTGTAAAAATTGCAATTGAGAAACGGGGCGTTCCAATCTTTGTCGAGCACAAATAGGGAAATACAAAAAAACAGCGACCCAAATACACCGAACTTAGCAGAACATAATTAACCCAGAGCTACAAGTAACGTGCCCACACCCCCATAAAGGTCGCCACTGAAGAAGAGACACCCCCATACCTTTGACTATAGGTAAATTATACGTGGTATCAGAAAAGTGAAGGCACTTCTTGTCCATGCCTCCCCAATACTCCTCGTTCGACCCTCAACAGTTGTTCATAAACAACCAATCCCTTCCCTCTACCCAGGCCCAGTACCGCACGCCACCCCCACAGTCCCGCTCCTCCCCCCCCAGCGCCCTCTCTCCTTAATCCCTGTTCCCCGTGGTAGCCCCACAAACTCCCGAATCAAACCACAAACAAAAAAAAAGAAAAGAAGAAAAATAAACCTCCCTCCCATGTACGCCCAGGGCTCGCCCTAGGTCATCCTATTATGCCACCGCCGTGTGAATCCCAAACCCAACAAAACGCCCCCCCATGACAACGAATCCACGCCGACACGGGTTACACACCGGTTCCCCCTCCCGGCCGCACAAACCAGCAAAGATTGTCCTCCCCGACAGCCGTCTCCCCTGTGTTCTGGTACTCACGGACCAAATACCACGTAGTTAAAATGAAGTCCTTTGCACAACTACCCCCCCACCCCCCGGCAGGCTCCACCCGCAGCTACGCCCCCCCCCCCCTCTCCTCCACATCCGCTGACGGCCTCCCTCCCCCACATTGTTTTCCTGATAAAAACAAATTATAAAGCATTCACCCGGAGGGGCCCGCCCCCCCTTGCGGTACCCAACACTGCATACCGTATAACTCCTTAACCCCCCCGCACCAATCGCAACCAACCCGTCAGCCCGACCCGTCCCCCCATCTTCGCTGATCGGACGACGAAAGTCGATACGCCCCCCCAAAGAAGACGACACCCGTCACCCACCCGCCATTACTCCGCCCAACGCCTCATCATATACTAACCCCCTTTGGCCATAAGCAGCTACTTTTGACTCCGACGCTCAGCCCCCCTCGCCAGACGCTGTCCCCACTTCGCGCCTGTCCCCGCCCCCCTATCCGCCCCGCTACCTCTAATAACTATCCCTAAGCAATCGAGACAGCTGGTAAAACATGTCTTTCGCGACGTCCTGACCAAACGGTACCCGACCCCCTTGGCACGGAATATCAACACACCCCCCCCAGCCCACCCTCCACCACATTCAAGCATGATTTTCAATTCCCCCCCGGCCTAACGGCCAGCCCTCTCCGCCCTCCCACACCCCCCCGGGCATCGCACGGATCTTGATCCGTTACATACTGAGAGGATAACTCCTGCTCCCTCCGCCGAACCCACAACCTGTACATATTGACGATAGCGAACATCCCCCCAATCCCCCTATTCACAAGGTACCCAGCACCCCATCAATACAAAACACCAAAAGAAAACCTGGTGAGACCGAAACATCACTGTCCTTTCCCTTCCTCCCCCAGACACTGCCCCCTCCCTCTTTGCTAAAATTAAGAAACCGTTGCTGACCCCCCCTAATGCTCTATCCTACCCACCCCCACCTAACCCTCCCCCGCCCCCCCAGTTTCCACCATGCACATAAGACTCCGGTACCCGAGTACCCCTCGCCCACCCCCCCCGCCCCCCTCTCTACACCCAACCCTACCCTACCGGATAAATGATATCAATCACCCAGCCCAATCACAAGACAATAAATTTGAGTACCTTCATACCTTACCTGAGCCTTAAAATTACATAACCAATAACCACCAAATCAATTTCATAAGTAAACCGTCCTGGAACATATATCCTCCTCCAGCAACAAGTTTAACATACAGTCAAAACAACTAATACATACGCACCCCAAGCTCATAGGTTTCACTCATGAGATCATCACTCCACCTCTTAATCCTACCATTTAAAGCGAGCTTTCCACTTCATCCATTCATTTCTCATCTACTAGGATACCATCCCGCTATTCAGTTACCTATTATTTTTTCTCTTCATGGTCAAGCTCTCTTACTGTCGCAAATTCAAAAACTTTCTATCTGTTAGAAAAAGATAATCTTATTCATACTTATCTCAGGGACTCCTCCCTTATCATTATGTACCTAAATTCTACCCATTCTACACTATCAAATATCTTATGAATTCGCTGAACCCCTACTTAAATGGTTTCTAGAGTATTTCCATTCCCTATCCCTATTCCCCTCTTTTCTTCTATATTATCTTGAGTATATCGGAGCTTTCCAATCTTAAGTACAGTTACCAAACAATCCACTACTTAAACCTCCTCTTATCCTTATCTGCTCAGGTAGTATTCATTCAGGTCTTCTTTCTCTCTACCCCACTTCCTCCCCCCCTTCTCTAAAACTCGCTATGTCCTATTCTACCTTTCTGCATCACTTTTTAACCTTCATATTCCTTCTATAGCTGCTCCAGTAATCTTGTCTCTTCTTCACTACAACGTCTATCGTTTAAAATCTCGTCACTATACATATCCTTTCCATACTTTCTGCACTGTCGCCGTCTCTTTTCCTTTCTTTTATTTGCATACAAACCGTTATTACTCCACATCTTTTCTTACAATCATATTCCAATATCTACTCATACCCTCCGGGTCTCATGGTATCTCGAACCTCTTACAATGTAGTTTGTCATATAGCATTACTCTCTTCTTTACTTTCTTTCTCCAATACCTACTCTAAACTACTATCATTTGCTATTAAACTCTACCCACAGTCGAGATCATTTCGACAAGCCTCATATCGTACCTACCATATCATATAATCTATAACAATATCAAATCCATTACAAGCGACGACACCTTACTCAGACAGTATATCGTCCTTCAACAAACTACGAACCGTGCTCCAACACGATCTAAGACAAAGCTATATGCAAATCCCACAACACAACACAAAACCAACATACATTAACACAAACATCGTCAGGACAACATTACATAATCCATCTCTACTTCATTCTTACTTTCTCATACTACTTTCATTTCACTACTATATCCTTTCAAGTCAGAAATACCAGGGTTCCTTCTTCTGTACCTCTTCTTGTTACATTTTCCCTGCTCTTTCTTTCATTTTCATATATCTTCTATCTCTTCGCTCCTCTACTCTATTCTATCTAACTCTCATCTTTCATTAAACGCCTTATACACAGTGGTTCCCTTTGCTTCTTGGTCATTCCTTTTCTAAGCCTGTTTCTGTTTCTCTTATTCTTCTTCTCATTACACCCTTTATTCTTACAGTCTTCTCTCCCTTGTCTCCCCCTTCCTTACTTATGCTTTAGTCTTTACTTTCTCTTTTCTTTCCTTTCTTTTCTTTTTCTTTTTCTTCTTTCTCTCTTATTCCTTCTTGACTCTTTTCTTTCTTTCTCTTTCTACTATTCCTTTCTTGCTGTCTTCTGTCCTTCCTTTCTATACATCTCTCTACATTTCTAGCTTTCTTATCCTCTACAGTTTCGTGACAATCTTCTTCCCCTCAGATAACTTTATCTATGCAATCCTAGTATCTGGGGTACTTATGCAGCTCCTATTCATTACCATCATTCTCTCAATTCTTCTTCTTTCTTTCGGTTCTAATACACTTTCTTCTACTATACAGCTAGAAAATGGGG